>JAGPOY010000146.1:6264-36191 GCA_018983105.1 Silene uniflora | reverse complement strand
GTATCTACATTGTTTGATTTGATGATGACTTGTTAGAGGAGGTTAATTGATTTTATTTGTCGTAATTCGTATTTGAAGTTTGGTTGATCCTTTCATTAGTAGTAGTATCTACACTGTTTGATTTGATGATGACTCGTTAGAGGAGGTTAATTGTTTTTAATTTTGCTTGATGTACGTTTGAGTGACGCTAATTCGTATGCGATCATGTAAGTTTGCTAATGAATGTAATTTGATGAATTTATACCGGTTTAGTGATTGCTTGCGCACTTCATTATTGAAATTGCGGGGCTCATTTTGTGGTTTGTTCAATCGTTATCATTTTTGGTAGGAATTCAGTACTCCTTTCGAATCTTTGAAAGCTTCAATACTAAATACGGAAAATACAAATGCGTATTAGAGATACCAAGTCTTGTTTTTTCGTTCTTTCGTTTGCACCTTATTTAAGAATATATATAATAATATGTTCATTAATGAAGAGCAAATAAAAAAAGAATAGAAAGATATGTATTGTGGTATTCACAATAGGCATTTGTATTTCTCGTATAAAAAGTAGCGTGAAAGCTTTCATAGAATCATAGATTTGGAGGGAGTACTTTGATAGTGTTGAGTTGTTGTGGAACAACAACTACGGTTGGTAGCATGTAGTCACCATTATTATGTAATGAATGCGTAGTTTCAGTAGGACAAGAATTGGGGAGAGGAAGCAGAATTAGGAGAGTGATGTATAACTGATTGTGTTATATGTCTACTAGTTTACTTATGAAATGACGATTACATAGGTACACCTTGAATAATGGCCCATAACTTGGGTTCTTGTAATCAATTGTACCTCCTTTAATAACAAAATCTCTCCTTGTAAAATTGTCACCAGAATATTACTTTTCTTTAAAGTTTTCAAATGATGATTCATTTTTGGCTGAACCCAAATCGTTTTAGGATTAAGACATCGTTTGTATATCAAAATGGGAGGGAAAGGGAGGGGAGGGGGAAAGAGGGAAGGGGGAAGGAGGGAAGGGAAGTGGAGGTGGAATGGATGGTGAGTGTTTTCCCTCCAAATCTTTCCTTTGTTGGAGGGTAAATTATTTGCGTTGGAGAAGGGAAATGGAGGCATCCATTTTCCCTCGCCTCCAAATTCCTTCAACCCAAATTTGCAATTGTCTCCCTATTTGTAGTATGACATTGTAAACTGGAATTACAGTCTAGCAAACATGACCATAATGTTTAATGTACGCTGGGAATTAACTGTGACTATTGATAGAGAAAACCAACTTGAATATCGTGGGGGTGGGGTGGGGTGTGTGTAAAATGAAGTCACATAATCTTCGTACTTCATGAAATCACATAATCCTCATACTTCATGAAATTACATTGCCGTACTGCATTTCCTGAATTCTTAAGTTCGCTGACTAATCAAAGTTCTGTTTGTTCACTTTCAGTACTTCAGAATGGGTACTCAAAATATGGGTAATCAAAATATGTTGGAGTTTACCCTTGCTGAAATCCTTCATGTTGTCAACCCCTTGAGGGAGGACTTGGAATCAAGAATGAAGATTATTGATGATTTGCGAGTAGTTGTCAGTTCGATTGAAAGTTTAAAAGGTGAGACTTTATTTAGATGTGCTTGATGAAGTTGTTATACTGTCATTCATCTGTTCTTTGCAGCTTAGACATGAGTAACTTTTAGGATCCTTGCTGCTTGGTTTGAGGAAAAATGATTTTCTGAAAAAAAAATTGTTTTGAGTAGAAAAAAGACTTGCGTCTTAACTTTTTTCGTTAGTTGTATAGAGAAAATGACAGAGAAAGGGGAAGAGGAGCAGAAACATGTATTCAATGTAAAAGTTGCTGTTGGAGTGAACCGAATTTTCCTTTCACCCTTACCTCATTTTGGGCACCTTCTGCAAACAAAACGAAGGGAATGGAAAAACTATTTTTCCTTGAAAATGTCTTCGCTAAACCATAAAATGGCATAGAGTTGAACATTATACTCCATAGCTATCTGTTTCACTCAGTGACCTTTGTTTTTCCCATAAGATTACTACTATCTCCATTTCAATTTTGTAATCTTCATTTGACTTTAATCGTCACAAGTGTCAACTTTGATCATTAATGTCCAAATATATATAGTGGTACAATGTAAAATAACAGCAACTCTTTTCGTATTATCATTTTCTTAGAAGTTGGATCTGTTGTACATTATGAGAGAAATTCATTCGAAGTCGATATCAGTTGACTATTACAGTGGAATGATAACAATATACAGTAAATGGGATGTAGGGAGATAATTTTTAACGAGATACAAATTGAATTGTTTCTGCCAGGTGCAACCGTGGATCCATTTGGGTCTTTCTTGTCTCAGCTCTTTTCACGTTGGGGAGATCTGGATATATCAATTGAGTTGGCTAATGGCTCACATATTTTAGTCCCTGCTAAAAAGCACAAGCATATGTTGCTAGGTGACGTTGTCAAAGCATTGAGGAAGACAGGTTATATTTGTGTTATTTCATGTTATTTCATGTTAATTCACTTTTAAGCTCCTGCCTTTGTCAGTTTTAATTGTTCTTCCAAATTTCTCCCTAAATATCTTTTTTCTGTTTCTCGACATCCTAGAGGCACATATTTTCTTGGCTGCAACTGAGCTCTTATGTGATACTGTGAGTTGGGCTTCATTCGGAAAGTGACTATGTTTTAGCACCTAGTCTGGCCCATAAAATATTCATCCTTACTCTGAGTTCTCTGGTGTTTCTAGAACACTTTCCCCAAAATGAGGGAGGAATCAAAGTAAAATTTACGGAAAAAAAGCAGTATAGCACGGTCATTTTAAACACAAATTGAAGAAAGGATGTTTACAGTTAGCTGTCGTCTATTGAAATAGCTGATATTTAATGGTGGAAGCTTTATGCATGGCACCTTGTGTGTTGGAGAGATGGTTTAATTGTAGACTCTCAGAACTTCAATATACTATGTTTTGTTACTGACCACACTCACCAACCAGGTAAAATTTTGTGCTCGATCGTAGAGTATTGGCACTTGGCAGAAATGCCATGAAGACTGGTTTAGCCTGGTACCTTGTCACGTGAGTGATCTGAAAAGTGTAGCCCAAGCCGTTGTGCATATTTTGAAATTTATCTTGAGCCCACTCTTAGAAGTTTAACGTGCAAACACTAGTATTTTTTGGAACGTGGGAACTCCAATTTAGTTGTCAGTTACGAACGAGAACGTTTTGTAAGGTATGTTTAAATGAGGAGAATGATTGTTACCAAACATATTTATGCAGGTAGCTTTAGGAGGTTGCAGTTTGTGTCCCATGCAAGAGTACCGATTTTGAAGCTTGAGAGCAAAGTTCGGAACATTTCATGTGACATCTCGATTAATAACCTGTCTGGGCATATGAAGTCTAAATTTATTCTGTGGATCAGTCTCATAGATCGCCGTTTTCGTGATATGGTTTTGCTGGTACGGTCTTCTTTAAGTAATTCTATGTCTGTTATTAAGCATACTAGCAACATAAGTTTGCCCCTTTCTCATGTGAAAACTTCATCTTATTTCATTTAATTTTTGATTTTATAATACCTTTTTTTTCTTCGCATTTTTGGACACATGCCTAAATGGTTTTGAATAACAGTTCATGTTAACCGACCTCAAATCATTTTGGGACTAAGGCTCTGTTGTTGCCTTGTTGGTTTCACTTCAGGTAAAGGAGTGGGCAAAAGCAAATGGTATCAACAATCCAAAGAGTGGAACATTCAACTCGTATTCATTGTCTTTACTTGTCATTTTCCATTTTCAGGTATGCTAGTTCATGGAAGTTTAGGAATATATATATTACGACCCCTCAAGGCTTTGAGTCTTGGAGAAAAGGACTTGTTATTTTGGTTCTTATTCCCTTCTGTCCAGTGGCCGTGTAGTCTTGACTCTGGAACTAGCTTCTATGCTAGGGGTTTCTGTCTGGTGCCTGGCTGCCCCTGTAATCTTGAGTTCCTTGTGCATGCATTGCTAGTTCACTACCTTTATGGTTCACAACAACAAGAAATAACAATTAACAACAGTAATAATATTATAAGTTTATATAATGACGACGTATTATTGTTATTGTCGATGATAAGAATAATAATTGTTATTTGCACATGGTGATTGTTTTTTTCTATTTTTCTTCCATCTTTGTACAGACTTGTGTTCCAGCGATTTTGCCTCCACTTGAAGACATATATCCTGGGAACATGGCTGATGAACTTATAGGTGAGGAATAGTGTCTGCCGATGTCTAGAAACTTAAATGTCATCCCCTTTGGCCCAGTGCTCCAACAGTTAAAAAATGTGACGAAATTTGAGGCCACATTTCCTCTGAACATATTTAGTCTTTTCTTTTCTCCAGTCACCTTTTTCATTGGAAGACAAGCCACCTATTTGTTTCATTTTGCCTTTCCAAGACTCCAATTTTAGTCATCCGTATATTCTAATTTATACTTGAAGATATCCTTCTTCGTACTGTCTACCTTTTTCTTCAACAACGATTTACAATACTCCAAATGGGGCAAGGGATTGGGTAGGAGTTTGGATGTACGCGATCTTACTTATGCGTTAGAACACAGAGCCTGTTTGCAAAAGATCCATTATGAAGACTGCATCAGAAACCGAATAGAATGACTACTAGGATATACAATAAAAAGAGCCACAACCAGTTTAGTGAGTCATTTTTATTCCATCATGATACAAAAGCAAAAGGAATCTTGCTGTTTTCAGCTTCCTGTCCGGTCATTGAATCCTGATTCCCAGTCACTCTTTGCCACCATGGTAACCTCATTCGTCTATCTCCCATAATTCTGCGAGGTTGTAAACAATTTTTGGCGGCTGCAGGAATAAGGGCTGAAGTTGAGCGACGCATGGAGGAAACAGCTGTGAGCAATATAGAAAGATTCAGGAGAAGGAGAAGAGCTAATCACAGTAGTCTGCCTGAGCTCTTTGTTTCTTTCTTTGAAAAGGTACTTTCATTCTTCCTCATTTACAGTTTCCAGTCTAACTGGGCTTATCATTAATACTCCCTCCTACTCATAACTAATGTCTCATTTGGGTAGGGGCACGGAAATTAAGGAATAGAGTTAAATAATGAAAAGTATTGTTTGAGGGTAAGAAAAAGGTGAGTTAAATAATGAAAAGTAATGGGTAAGAGTGGGTTGGTTTGTTAATAATGAAAAGAGCCAAGGGTAGAAGAGTCATCAATATGTCAAATGGGACATTTGTGTGGGTAAACAAAATTGGGAAATGGGACATTAGTTATGGGTAGGAGGGAGTGCTAAATTTCAGAAATTTAAAGAAATTCAGATTTCACCACCCCTTCCTTCCCATCTACTTGTGCAGCTTACCCTTTTCATCAACGCCATGAAATATGATAAATTAAAGAGGAAAAGCTCAACTTGTTGAGCTCCCACCTCTGAATTTAAGGTTTAGGGTTTGTTCTCGGACTCAAAATCTAATCTCTTCAACTTAGCTTGTTTACCTTAACCAACTTAGCTTATGTACTTCAAGTCCTCAACCCTATAACTTCGCCTGTGTACCTCAACTCTATGACTTGGCTTGTGTACCTGAATAGTACCTCAACCCTTTTGACATAGCTTATGCTATGTTCTTCCGATTTTTCGTATTGCCTCGCATACCAGTGTCTACAGTAAGATTTGAGGGAGTGGTTTTGATCATCGGGCGTCTATTTGGGGGGTGCGGATTTGAAGGTGTCTACAGTAAGACACTTTACACATCACTATAAGTCAAAAGCATGAGAAAATTTTACAAAATAGCCTCAATCGTTTAGACACACACCCACTTCTAACCATGTCAAGAGTAACATAGAGCTGATGTACCTCAACCATGAGATTGGGGAGATTATTAATCTTTCGTGCAAAATGCCAAAGGGATGAAGGGGTCAAGATATAAAGAATATCACCAAGATTGAGCTTTTAATTTGATATACATTTAGGGGTGAAAATATTAATACCGTCGCCAGGAAGGACCTCATGATTCGACACATGTTTACGTGTTTTTAATTTTTTGTTGCAGCCTTGAAACATGTTTACGTGTTTTTTTTTTCCAGCATGAAAAACTGCTAATGAAATGTCTGAAGTGAATTAGAACAACTATGTTAGGCTATTGATTTTGACTCTTAAAGTTTTACAGTTTCTGGATATTAGTACAAGGACAACGGAACAAGGCGTTTGCACCTATAGTGGACGATGGGAAAACATCAGCACCAATACAAGATGGCTCCCGAGAACATATGCTATATTTGTATGTTTCGTCATCATCTTCCTGCTGTTTCTAATTTCTATGTTCATGAATAAACTTGTTTCTATTTTGGGGTGTCCATGAATAAACTTGTTTCTATTTCAGGGTGTCCATGAATAAATTTCCATTTGAAAATTTTCTTTTTTATACCCCGCTATTATTTTCATCTACTCCGTATGTCATTTCAACATTTTGAGACACCTAATTTTCTTTTTAATATCTCTAAAATTTCTGAACAATTATTATGAAATGTAAACTCGTTGAAAAAATATTTTTATAAATTCAGTGAGAAACGAGTCTATCATCTAGATAGTTTTTTTTATAAAATTGTAAGTTAAAGACTTACCTTGAAACATGAGAACGTCATTTGAAGAAAAATGGAAGGAATATCTTGTATCAACTTTCATTCCCCTCAACAATGTACAATGTTTTTTAATTTTGGTGCAAAACAAACAAATTACAATCATATAACTATGCAAAATCTCCTTTTTCCTGCCTTCTTTGTTGAAGTGAATCTTACGTAAGATTGTTGATTTATGATCACTAGATTGAAGATCCTTTTGAACAACCCGAAAATACTGCAAGAGCTGTTGCGCAATCTCGGCTAAAAAGAATAGCTGAAGCATTTCAGACTACATACAACTTGCTCATCAGTCCAAACCTAACTTGTAATTCTCTCATTCCCTCACTAGTACATCACCAACTATCCGGATTTTTCCCAGGTGCAGCATTTGTGTTTCCAAGTGCCGATGTTAGCCCTTATCCACAGTCCCATCAAAGTGCATCACGTTGGAACCATTCATCTTCCCAACATCAGAAAACAAGGAAAACCCCGAAAGGGCAAAATGGCAAACAATTAACGCCTGGACAACAAGTGCACGTAGCCAACCAACAGCCAAGGGAAAAGCGTGGAAGCCAGCATCAGAATGTGGACCAAACAAAAACTGGCTCGAAGGGGGAAAATGGTAAACAAGTATCTCCGGGACGACAAGTGCCCGTAGCCAACCAACATTTGCCGAGGGAGAATTGTGGAAGCCAGCGCCAGAACGTGGAACACGCAAAAACCGATCTGA
Source organism: Silene uniflora (assembly GCA_018983105.1). Taxonomy (NCBI): domain Eukaryota; kingdom Viridiplantae; phylum Streptophyta; class Magnoliopsida; order Caryophyllales; family Caryophyllaceae; genus Silene; species Silene uniflora. Next base: position 28,846 of record JAGPOY010000146.1, on the reverse strand, counting down.
AGGGGCAAAATGGTAAACAATCATCCCCAGGACGACAAGTGCACGTAGCCAACCAACAGTTGTCGAGGGAGGATTGTGGAAGCCAACCTCAGAATGGAGATCAACCAAAATCCGACTCAAAGGGGCAAAATAGTAAACAATTATCTCAAAGACGTCAAGAACACGTAGCCAACCAACAGTTGTCGAGGGAGAAACGTGGAAGTCAGCGTCAGAATGAGGACAGGCCAAAAGCAGGCTCGAAGGGCTCAAATGTTAAACAATCATCTCCACGAGGACAAGTTCACGCAGCCAACCAATGGCTGCCGAAGGAGAATTGCGAAAGGCAGCGTCAGAATGTGGACCAACTACAAACCGGCCTGATGGGACAAAATGGTAAACAACTATCTCCAGGACAAGTGCACGCAGCCAAACGCCGGTTGTCAAGGGAGAAACATGGAAGTCAACGCCCGAATGTGGACCGACCAAAAGTGGGATCGCAGGGGCAAAATGGTAAACACTTATCTCTAGGACAACAAGCGCACGTAGCCAAGCAACAGGTGCCGAGGGAGAAATGTGGAAGCCAACATCAAAATGTGGACCAACCAAAAAGGGACTCAAAGGGGCAGAATAGTAAACAATTATCTCCAAGACGACAAGTGCACTTAGCCAACCAACAGTTGACGAATGAGAAATGTGGAAGCCAGTGTCAGAATGTGGATCAACCAAAAACGGGGCAAGCACATGTTCCACCAGTTCCTGTCCAGGTGGTTGGGCCGCGATGGCCACACACTTTACAGCCAAACTGCAGCAAATAATGGGCCTCTACCAGTTTTGGCGGCCGAAGCAGTTTAAAATAAGAGTGATCAGTTCAGCTCTTTTTAGTACATTGAGGCCTATCATGCGGAGATGAAGAAACCTTTTAGTTCTGCTGCTCTTTTTACCTGGGTAGAGGGAGACTTGGCAAATGGATCAATCGAGTCGGGTCAGTTTGGGTCTACAAGAATTCGGGTTAGGTCGGTATGATCATATCATTTTGGGTTCGGGTCATTTCGGGTATGTTATTATCAAGTTACTTGGGGATAATGATGATGGTGATTAGTTTCCAACTATAAACATTTGGGTTGGGTTAATTTGGGTTCTGTCAAGTTTGGCTCCTTAGTTTGGGTGTCGGGTCAGGTTAATTCAGGTCGGGTTATTTGTGCCGGGTCAAATTTTCCAGGTCTAACTGGTACAAGGGTTGTTTCAAGGCTAGCGAATTCGAACGATGGTCAAGATCCAATTTATCATAAACTAGACATCTCCTAATTGCTCTTTCTGCTGATCTCAATTAGAAGCTGTTTCAAAAATCAGAGACGTCTGCTTTATGACTTCATCTTGTCGATTTGGCTATTTATAGAACTGTAAAAGAAAATTATTACTTCGTAATAATATCTTTGTGTTGCTGAATCAACTGTTTTGCTTTTCTCTCAAAAAGGCAGAAACATAAATGGTACCTCCTCCATTTAAGTTAAAATCTTTTTTTTTTTTGGCGTACAGTCGTCGTACACATCCGTCGTCAGGACGTTAATGTCAATAATTACACATTGTAAAAAATTATAAAAATTTGATATTTTTATTGTTTTTGCGAATAAAAATGAAACAAGATCCCTCCATCTTATACTCTATATTGTAAAGAATAAATGTTCGTAACCCATAAATGTGGTCAAGAAGGAAAATAGGGATTTGGATTCGAGTGGCGAGACTTCCATTATATATTTCCAGTTGAGCCCTAGATTTTTGAGTGCTCGCTCTTTCACTAAGGTTTTGTTCGGACAGGAGGATTTGGAGGGAATGGGATAAAAGGGATGCGAAATCCCATATTTGGTTAGCAAAGACGGTATAAGACAAAGAGAACAAAACAACCACCTCCTTTTGATCTGCTAAACACACTCATTGTACAACGATCTTACACAATAATTATTGTTTTAAAAGGGACTGAAACCGACCATTTTCCTCTTCAGAATGTCACTAGGAAGATGAAAATTATCGCTTGAAATTTAACCCAATGGTAACCATAATTGACTTTAAGCTAAAATTAACACATGGGATGCAATTGGCTTTGACAACATCATACTAGCACTATCATACCAATATTAACTGTTGTCTCAAGTCATCTACAAGCATAATTGACTCGTCAAAACATAATTTCGATCACCATTCGAATTTTCGATTGCTTGATCAGAGCAAATTATTGAAGTGAGTCAGTTCTGCAATCTTCAAATACGGCAGTGATGAAGGAAGACATTTATAGGTATCCAATGAAAAGGGTATAAATCTGCTCTGATGTAAATCATAATATTGAGGGTCCGACTCTCCGACCCTTTTTAGGTGCTAGTTCAGGTGCCGATGATGTCTTAAGCCCAAAACTAGAATTGTCATCAAGTGACCCTAATTATGTCAAAATCAGTAAACAATTCTTAATAAAACTTAAGGCCAAACACGGTCATTCATCATAATCGCATAATTTATTAGTACTCGATGAAATAATAAGCTCCAAATGAAGTCATCAATGAGTATAGAAAGAGTAGCTGGATAGAATGCTAATTAGCATACAGAGAATACCAAAAAGGCAGCGAGAGAAGGGATGAGAAAAATGTAAACCCTTCTCCCTCAGACAAACTGCGCTATAATTGGGAGTCTCGGAACAACTTATAAGCATATCTTCAACAGCTCTGCGATTCAATCGGGAGGTCCTTGTGGGTGAATACCACACCACTGTCGCCATCCACGACTTGACCACTTCCCCTAAGAACCCTGCATCATAAATGACTTCAGGTCAGTACTGAAAACTACTACTTTTGATTACCAGTTTACGACTAGGAAAAATGCATTTACGAGGCAGATTTTTTATATTCAGTACAAGAGTCAGAAGATTGTGTTTTATGTTTCCAATTCATGTACTCAGAGGCCAAGACAGGAAATCCTAAAGCGAATATTATACATAAGTTACGGATTTTAATTTTTTTATCTACAAAATTTGGGTGAAATGTGAAAAAAAAAAGTCGGGACAAGAGTCAGAGATATAAACAAACCATTTAGTTGTTAACAGCCCTTCAACACCAACGGGACCTCGAGCATGAATCCTACTAGTACTTATTCCTACCTGTTGACATCCAGCAAAAACACATGAGGTTTTCTCAAGAGATCAATATATTTTGGTTTTGTAACTGGATTAGTAGTCAGGACTTCAGGAGCATACCTCGGCACCTAGACCAAAACGAGCCCCATCACAGAATCTTGTACTTGCATTGTGAAAAACAGCAGCACTGCAATTTAATATTAAGTTATATCAGTCTAGCAACAGTTGTATGTATTGCACTATCATATTGGTCAATATCAGTTATAATGGTGAAGTATTGGAACAGGTCGTTCACATGTCAAAATATTGCCATCTGTAATATTTGACAGCCATAGAGAGAAACCTACGAGACACTGGCTTAATAATGTTAATAGTGAAATAGATACTTGTGACACAGAAAATATACATACGAGCTTTACCTATCAACTTGCTGCAAGAATTTTTCCGCAACTTTCGCATCTTCTGCTATAATGCAGTCAGTATGAGCACTGCAGCCAAACAATGTATAATCAGAGAGATGTAAAAGTATGCATCACAGATCATTTTCAGAAATCAGAACTCAAGTACGTAATCACCTCAGTATAAAGATTCAGCCGAGATTACATATGATATTGACGTAATGAAAGACAGAAAGAGTACCTTCCATGTTGATTAATATGTTCAATGGCAGCATACACATCATCCACTATCTCTACAGTGCATGCTGGTGAATTATATTCCTTATGAAATGTCTGCGTTGCTAGGATATCGAGCCCATTCAAGGCACTTAGTCTTGGTCCACCAAACAGAATAACTCCTGCAAGAAATGCACATATATTCAAGTTCTAACCGTCGAAGGGGATAGAAAGAGAACGAGTGGGATGACTGGTCAGAGAATAGATACCTTCAGTTCTAAGATCAGCAATTAGAGCCTTCAAGCCTCCAGCCTGTAGATCCTTATGTACAAGGAGTGTTTCCTAAAACAAAGGCACGTGTAACTTTCAAAGAAGGGAGACTAGAAAAGAATACTCAAAAGCAGAAACGAAGAATTAGATTGAGGCCGCCAACAGTTGAACTTTTATGAAATTACCATTGCGTTGCATGCAGCAGGATAGTCCATTTTTGCATCCAGAACAATTCTCTTCGCCATTTCCAAATCGGCAGATTTGTCAACATAAACATGACAAATTCCATCTAAACAGGAAAATCAAGCTTGATTAGATCACATCTGCCATTTTCGCAATTCTTCACTATGTTACTCAAACTCATTTAGAAATATCGGACGCCTTTAGGGCCCAAAAAAATATATTTTGAGTGAAATATGGAGAATCAGAAACATAGCCTCCTAAAAGTTGCCTCGAAAAAAAATATGTTGTCATATCTTACCAGCGTGTCCCAGAACAGGAATTTTGGTGGACTCCTTAATCTGAGAAACAAGTTTATTGCTACCTCTTGGGATCACTAGATCAATTACATCATCAAGCTGGGGAGACGTAGATATTGTTAGTAAGAAATTCACACATGGCCCTTCCTCATAATTAAACAACCGTATCTTCACTTACCTTAAGCAGATCAGGGATTTCATTTCTTGAGGTGACGAGACCAATTAGTTTCTCACCAACTTTATCTGGTAGGGCAGAAGTGATAACCTAAAATCAAGAAATGTCAGCTTACTAACAAGACCGTCAATTTGTTTTACGAACAATTTTAGTAAAACCTTTAAAAAGAAAACAAAAAGTTCTAAACCTTGTGCAAAATCGCATTTGATCGCTTCGCCTCCTTCCCACCCTTTAAAAGAAGCCCATTTCCACTCCTTATCGCCAATGAAGCTATCTGAAAATTTCCAATGTGAGTAAATATATTTTGAGGTGCAATTAGACCAGCAATAAGGCAGCTGAGGGAAACTCACTTGAGTAATATAATTTGGTAATAAGAGGGAAAAACACACGAAAAAGCTTATTAAAATAATGGAAGTTATGCAACTATAATGGATGCACTGCACTTGAAGGCTACGGTCAATTACTGTTTGTTTTTCAAATCTCAACAGTTTGTTTCCCATTGATATGTGGTATAATACACTAAGATTTACAACACTTAAAAGAATACGGGGAGTTAGCACCAGTATGCTAAGGATAGAAATCTAGGTTACACAAACCTGAACTAAAGCATCTGGACGTGACTCAAACACGATAAGAAGAACACCCAAAGGACACGATGTTTTCTCCAAAATGAGTTCATCCGCAACCTGTGAGAAAACATTAGCTATGAGATCATGTACTCCGTAGATAATTAATGTTAAATACCTTGGAAATCATGCTGAATATCAATATAAAGTTCAAATTTGGTCTGTAATAATTCTAGTCCCAAGCCAAAAGTAGAATTGTTAGGCAAATCCTAAATCCGGAGAGAAGGAAATAATACTTTCGAACTTTAATAAGAAGCTTCCGTAATCGTGACTTGGAGACAGAGAGAGTACATATTAAATACTTGCTAGATAAATTCTAGACGCCAATGCTTCAGCTGAGGAAATTTTACAGGTGAGAGAAGAATGCGAAAGGATTTGTTCATGTTGGAAGAAATGAAGACAAATATACGACAAACAAATGGAGTAAGGAAACAATAAGAACCTCAGTTCTCTTTAAAATTTGTCCAATAGGTTCTTCCATATCAGCAAGAACGCGAATTGATTTAGCAAGACTAGAAATCTGCAGAGGAACAGCCAAAAGACAGAAGACGAATATCATACAGTTATCTAAATAATCGGATGTTATCAATTTAATATTGACTGCTATTATCTTATAACAAACACTATCAAACTCTTCGTAGAAAGAGATTATAAAAATAATTGTTTTTGATAAATCAAACATGACAAATCTGACCTTATAACATCACATATAATTGGAGACATAAATGGAATGAAGCTAGTTTTAGACTTTTACTCCGTAGTTTGTAATTTAGACTATAAAGTACAAATTGATGTCTTGCCTTGCCAGGTTTCAGGGCTAAGCGAGCCACCAGTGAACTATCATATCCCGCTAGTTCTGCTGTCGCGACGTCAAGATCATTTTCACTCTTGATCAATGATTCATTTGATTCCAACGCATCAGCTATGTCTAGCAGAATCTGTTTCCTTTCTTGCGAAGTAAGTGCCTGTTAAACAGTTTTAGTAGCAAAAATTAAAGTTTCCGTAGCTCGATAACCAGGATGGTCCAGGAACAATCCAAGACAATATAATCTATTAATATTGATAAAGTAAGCATAATTAATGGCAAGGCCTTGTACCTGAAGCCTCCTAGAGCACTCTCTGGCTGCAACTGCCATTTCACGTGCGCCAGTTTCTTTAGCTGAAGCCCATAAATGAGCATCTTTGTGGAATAAGGTGCCAATGCGCTGACCATTAAGCACTTTGATGATGTTGTCGGTTGCTTTACCACTGGAACAGACGCAGAAAACAATCATGTTACAGAAATCATGAGAAAGACACCATTAAAAGGGTTGACAAGCTTAACAAGCAATATGTAAGCAATGTTAATTTCAAATCTTAACGACGACAAAAGAGCGTAAAGATGCATGCAATCAAGAATAAGGACTGAAATTAACACACAAAATTCGTATTTATAGTAAAACAACTACTCCCTTTGTCCACGACAAACTATATACTTTCCAATTTGGGATCTCCAGAATAAACTTCTGCTTGGAATTTTTCCTTTTTTTTGTACTTGATTTGTGTTAATATTGTTTGTGACCCCTGGTCTTTCTTCAACTTACATTTTTATCCACATTAATATGTTCCTTATGTTTTGTGCAAAACACCCTAGGAAGTCTATTGATAGAAGGAAGAACTAAACTAATGCAATATGCAATTAAGGCCTTGTAGAAGGTTAGATAACAGTTACAGAGGTAGAAGTAGAGATATGCACCCTGGGGAGGACATCATTTTACAATGAGAGCTGCAACACTTCCCATGACCTATACTATTTATCTATATTCGAAGTTATATAAAACCCTTCATAACAAAGTCAAAGACAATTCCAAACATAAAATTGTCAGGTTAGCCCGAATATTTTGCTATGTTTCATATGACTCCTGTTATTGAAAAAAACATAGCAGCCAATACCCCATTCCAAGTAGGCTAAAACATTGGCAGTCGACATCAAAAATGCTAAAACATTGATGGTTGAAGCAACTATATACACAATCGCGTCATTAAGTAAAAGACACACCTAACATGTAATTCACAGTGAGCACTAAAAATCGAAAGAATATAAACAGGCACCCGAATTATGAGACTATAATGGCACTGACCTAGCAATAATTACTGGAATTCCAGCATAGGCGGCATAAACGGCTGCTTTCACTTTAGCAGTCATACCACCTCTGCCCAACCTAGACTTGTCCCCAAAAGTGATTTCGCTCTGGTGCTTCTCCTTAACGTAGGTGGAGATAAGTTTTGATCGAGGATCACTTGGGGGCCCACTATAAAGACCATCCACATCACTTAACAAAATAAGGAGATCTGCTTTTAATTCCAAAGCAAGTAGAGCCGCTAAACTATCATTATCCCAAAATATACCAGTTGAATCCTGCAATTCATCTCAAACTGCTGTAATTAAAATAATCTAAGGCTTCAAAAGAAATATACTGAATTGAAAATAAGAAAAGCATCTACCATGAACCTAAGATAATTCGTTATCTAGGTTTTAAATAAAACATAGATTTTAACTACCAGGTGCAGGGTTGGATCTTCGGATTTCACAATGACACAAAGATTGCCCCAAACACTGAGAGTAAATCCTTTAGTGCTTTTCTTATTCTCATTGGATAAAAGTTTTTAAAGTATGCAATAAATTTTTAAAGTATGCAACATAATAGAATTAATAGAATTACAAAAGCAGCCTTAAGCTGAGTATTAAAAACAAAATGTGTGGTTTACTTGTATTTGGGGTATCCCGGTCAAGCGATGAGAAACTTTTACCTTGTTTATTGTACAACCCTGGGTACAAGTAAAAAAAATCCATCAATGAAAAGTTCAGTCAGTAAACAGTACATACCTCATAAGGAGCTTTCCTGGTACTTACTGCATCATTTTCGTTCAATACGGGAACGACCTTAAGATCTAGTAACTGATTAACGGTTTCAGTTAATTGTGATCTGAAATGAGTATCCCTAAAGTCATTGTCCGTCACAAGTAGTTGAGCAGAAGTCAGATCCAGCTGCAAAACATGCATCACATAATTACATTCCGCATATACTTGCAGTAGATTTGTAAAACAAAAATAGTTACCTGACTAAACAATGTATCATAAAGCGCCATTAGACCATTCTGGCCAACAGCAGCACATGCTTTCCCATCAAGTTCCATTTGTGGCTTTTGAAGATCGGCAAAACTGGAACGAAAAAGACTAATATGTAAATATTATCTGACTCCAGTTACCCCGACATATCTTTAAAGGAAATATATAGGAAACCGGAATTAAATGAGCTCGTTGGTGTTTCAGAAAGAGGATGAGCTATTCGTGTTTGACAGCATATATACGTCATTGCTATGTTTACTCTATCTGCACCATAATTTAGGTTAATTACATTGGTTATCTACTAGTAACTAGCTGATTGATTTCCTAAAGCTACGGGAAGTCCACATTTACCATACTGATAATAGAATTAGAAAAATCCAAGCCAGTGAAAGAAGAGCTCAAGCTCGCCTTTTCACTTCTAGAAGGTTGTGGGCGTACTCTTGATCATGCTAGACTAATTTGCATTCAATGCACCCCACATAAAGTGTCGTGCATAATGCACCGTATGAGAAACTACGTCTCGGGTTAAGTTTCCTAAATTTGCCGAAATAGGCACCAGTGTTATAACTTATAAGGAACTCAGCAATCTCAAATTATATTCAACAAGAGCATTAAAAATGTCATATAGAAGGACTTGAAACTCTTCTGTATTCATTATAGAGGTAACATTCAATGCAATAAACCTTTCAGCCCCATACCTATCATATAATCCTTAGTCCCTACAATGCAAATTATAACAACGAAGCCTTAGCCTCAAAAAGATTTGGGGTACGCCAACATGAATATTCTTGTGGAACCGTCAATATAAGGTAAAAAATAAAAAGAACAAGAAAGTTCCCGGTACAGAAATTTACATTCCATACTCTTATCTGTGTACCGAGTTAAGTTCACAACCTTTTATAAGGTTGCAATTTCTCACTTTACATCAGTGTAACTAGAATACAAAATTTACCCACATTAATAAGCTTTACAAATAAGGAAAGCCAGAAACCTGCTGTTAACCATTTTCCGGAACCTAAGCCTCTGGCGACCAGCACTAACAGCACCTGAAGTCACCAAAATTACTTCATGTCCATTAGCATTCAACTCTTTCAACTGCATAAAATTACTTTGAGAGTTACACACGCGGTTTTCAGATAAGCAGAATCATCTAACAGAAGCCTCACCAGAGAATTATGAATTTTGAAAGAAAAGACCTAAAAGGTTAGAATACCTGCTCGCAAAGTGCACCAAGTCGTCCCACAGCCAGTCTACCATCATCTCGAGTAACAACAGCAGTCCCAACCTGTCAAATTTGAAACTCATTATTAGCTAGAAAATTTAAAAGTCAAATCCCACTTTTTACGGCGAATATCAGAAAATTTACAAATCACCATGGTTCCTATTTTGTCAAGAAATCAATCATTAGCATCCCGTGGCAGACCTTATAGGAGTGTTAGGTTTTTTTTATTATTAATTAAGATAGATAAAATCACTAAGACCTTATCGTAGCAGTAATTAAACGGCAATTATATTATTTCCAGACTTGGCCCCTCATTATTTTGTCACCGTCTCTGTTACCGCCATTGTTCACATTATTAAAAAAACTCCATTCAAATGGACTCAAATACAAGTATCCAAATATCATATGATTGAGAAGCAAGGAAATGCTGATTCTATTACTCATTTACTCAGCAACTGTCTCTTCTTTAAGTCAGCTTCGTTTTCCATTTCAATAAAAAAATCTGTTCCTTTTGTTCGAAAGGACCTTTTGAAAGAGCGTTAATTCAAATGAATAACATATTTGATCCTCGAAAATTAAAAAAAAACAATTAAGATTTATCTGGCTAGGATTCATCATTCATGTAACCCACCTATCTTCTCCATAGAGGAACATAAAGTGTTACTACATGTAAAGAAAAGCACCAGAAATTTGACTCTTTTCGATAACAAGAAAGAGTGAGGAAACAGCAATTCTAAATCAATAAAGTTTTGAAATTTTTTTATCTGAGAATTTTATTTGTTCAAACCCGGTCATGCCCATGAACTCGTGTTTCAAGTCTAGCAGTTGTGACAGAAAATTTGCACAACCATCGAACTTAATTTTTCTTCCTTAAAAATCACTTTTTACTCTAATCTTTTACTGTCTTATAAAATCTTGTCCTCTAATTAATTCTTATTAGAGTCAGTCTCACGATTAGCTTATCTTAACGTGAAACAGTCTCTTAAAAGACATACTGTTTTAAAAAGACGGTGTTTTATTCTTCATCTCTCCCTTTCATCCCAGAGATATCAGAACTTGCAAAAGCAAGACAAAAAAAAGGCAAGTGGGGAAGCTAAAACATGAATTTAAAAAAGGGAAAGTAGGACCCTGAATGCGACATACTCCGTAGTACACAAGAATTCTGAGAATCTAGATGGTGAGATCCTAAGATCACAATCTATTTTCTGCATATCCTCAATTTCCTTTTCATTATCCCACCAATTTTCACACAAGCAACATCATAAAGTAGTCTTAAATCATTAATGCATCGCATCATATCCTAAGAACTTAACAAGTCACCGCACAAGTAATTATATCAGGTCAAACTCCCGATATCAGTCCGGCAGGGTCGATGTATTAAGTCGTTTTTACCTGCCACTTTTCTTTAAAAAAAAAGTTAAAAAACTGAAAGGTTAGAAAATTTATACAAAGATATTCGCAATAAAAATGGTTTTCATAAAGTACAGATTTTAAAAATCTCCGGGCATAGAAGGATACGGAGTATATGTGTATAGAAAAACACTCCGTAGAGATTATTTTTAAAGCCAAACGAAAACCTCTCCTTGCGAAAAAAAAAAATTCCCGGTCTTTCTTGCAACGGTCTTACAAGAGACAAATTGCCGCGAAAAAAAAAATCAAATACCCAAAAAATCGCTTAAAAAAACAGAATTTTCATTTTTAAAAACTAAACCAAGATCAAATCTTTACAAAAACTAAGGACATCAGAATTTCAAATCATAGGACTTGAAATAAATAGATGTGGCATTAAAAAAACCCTGAAAAACTGAAACAGAGAAAATCCAGGTGAAACCACAACAAAATCAAATCAAACAATAAATTAAAACATCATTTCCAATAAATCTGCAGAATAAATCACTGACTTCGACAAGACTTTATCTGTTCCATTTGATTGTATACGTATTTTTTTAAAATCCTTTTCTTGTACTTTAAAACACGTATACAATCAAACTAAACAGAGAAAATTCAGGTGAAATGCAACAAAATAAAATAATAAATTAAAAATATCATTTTCCAATAAATCTGCAGAATAAGATCATTAAAAAATCACAAAAATTTCCCTCAAAAAAAAAATCACAAAAATTAGACTTCGACAAGACTTCATCTGTTCCATTTGATTGTATACGTTTTTCAAAATCCTTCTCACGTACTTTAAAACCCGTAAACAATCAAACGAAACAGCAGATCATCAAATCACTAAAATTAAACTTCAACAACACTTGATCTGCTCCATTTGATCGTATACATATTTCCGAATTCATAAAAACACGTATACAATCAAACGGAACAACAATTTATCAAATCAAACTAATCAAATCACAACATGCAGAAATCAAACCAAATTCAATAACAGAGCATTCACAAAAACATAATCAAAACACAAAATCTCAAAAAAAACCGATCAAACAAACGATAAATATACAAGAACAGATCAAAATTAGGGTTAAATTAAATGCAGAATTAAATAAATTAAAATGAATGAATAAAAGGATTATACCTTGACGACAACACGCTTAACATCACGGACGAAACTACGGGAAGGATCCATGGAGGATGAGTGGACTCGGGCGAGTTGAAGAGAGAGAAAAAGGATGACTCAGTAAACTGGAAAAACCCTGATTATGAGGCGACACGGAAACGAGAAGAATGAAGGGAAAATAGATGAAGGAAAGGGAAGGTGGTGGCAGTAGAGTAGGATACCGAGTGGTTGTTGAACAATTGTAGGGCATTTATACTACTATTTGGACTACTAGCTGCCTTTGCTCCCTCATTCTAATAATAATAAAAATAATATAGAAAAATATTGGTTAATTTGCATTGGTTATTATTAATAAAAAAGTTTCCGGTTTTTTTATAAAAAAAAAAAAATAGAAAAATAAAAAAATATCCCCTCCTACCCAGGATAACTGTCCCAAATGAAAATGGTACGGGAATTAAGGAATGCAATTAAATAATGAAAAGTATTGTTTGGGGTAAGAAGAAAGTGAGTTAAATAATGAAAAGTAATGGGTTAAGAGTGGGTTGGTTTGTAAATAATGAAAAGAACAAATAGTAGGATAGTCATAAAACATGTCCAAATATGACAATGGACATTTGTGTGGATAGACGGAATTGGTAAATGGGACAATTATTTTGGATAGGAGGGAGTAAAAAATTTAAATTTAATATAAATTACATTTGTCAAAATAAAAATAAAAAGTCGAGGTAGTGGTACGAGAATGTGTCGAATTGTTTATCGTGGTCTATGAAAACTGAGAGAGTTAATTTTACAAGGTAGTGGTATAAGAATGCGTCGAATTGTCTACAGAAGTCAGTCTACTAGAAGTGATATTGTAAAACTGAGTGATTATTTTCCTAAAACCCCAACTACAATAACTTTTACCAATCACTACCTTTCATTTAAGGTATGGTTTTTACAATGTGATATTGTAAAACCGTTTTACATAAGAGATACTCTAATTTTTTACTACGTATTGAGGTTGATATCTGGTAGATTTATATTTATAAAATATTTATATTATTTTTTATCCTATTTTCAAAATATTTTTAATTTAATTTTATAATTCGTAATAATCTTGAAAAACTTTTATAATAATATTCAAAACAAAAATGCAGTCTATGATTTAAAATAGAATGGATATACTTGTGTAAAGCAGTTTTACAACAGTGCATTGTAAAACTGGTTATATAAAAAAATTAATTTTACCTTACAATATCTTTATGTAAAACTGTTACACAAGACTAGCGGTTAAAAAACGGTTGGATGATTGATTGTCTACTAGTCTAAGAAATTTAATTTTGTTATACCTCCACTGTCCTATTGAATAGTTTATACGTAGTACTTACTTTATTTTGTGAGGAAAAATTCATCAGGTGTAAACTATTAACTGGGATAGAAGGATTAGGTATTTAAGGTCGAATATCTGTCATATTTATTTCTGATTTTACACCATTTTTGTAATGGTTTTTTTTAGCCTTGTAATTTTTTTTTTCAATTTTATAATTGATAAATAATCTTAAAAAGAAATTATATCAATGTTTTGGGTTTTGAAGATAAAACATTTTGATCTATCTTTTATACAAATATTTTTTTAAATATATTAATGTAAAAGGTTTTTAATGCAAAAATTAGAAATATTATTGTGTGATATTATCATAATTTTAAATATTTATAGTTAAAGTTTGTATTACAAAGTCAAATATAAAGATAAAAAGGATTGAATATTGGGAGGTTGATCCTCAATTTAACAGATCATTTTGCTTGTGTTGTGTTTAAGTTTGTGAAGAGGGACGGAAACAAAGCAGCTCATTGTATGGCTCACCATATTTCTCTAGCTTACATTACAAGATTTCGGGTGGGAACGGTGCCTAAGTCACTCTCTAAAATTGTATTATCTTCCGATCCAGTCTCGGCTTTTAATGATGAATATTATGAATAAATCACTACAAGTACTTAGTACTATCTCTCTCTTAAAAATCATTTTCACGTCTTTCTCATGCGAGTATATGACTACATTCCACATAGAGATGGATGATATTGTGATTGTCTTAACTAAGTTTACCATCTGAATAACTGATAATAAATGTATACGAGATTACCTTTTTATTTACTAACTAGCACCGACCTTATATACTCCGTATAGATTATATATCTTTAAGTTTCTTTTTAAACTTACAAAATCTTAATAGTTTCAATAATCCAACATTCAGAGTACTCTTTTATATGGTGTTATCCAACCTTTTATAACATGAAGAAGATGTTAAGTGTAAATGACTTGGTCACATACCCAAAAGACAAGGCCAAGTTAACTAAATTCGATTTTCTTCCCTCACTCTCATTTTTATAGAATTTTTTTTCCTTCATTCTTGGTAGTTTTTTTCGCTAAAAAAATCCTTATGGATTTTAATTTTGTAATGTTGATTTGCTTGTAAGATACGCAATCTTTTTTCTTAGAAATCGGGTATTTAAAAATTAAACTTGAACATTGTATTGACGATATGATATCCGTTACATTAATTAATTAATTGCTTCATTGTACATTTGTACTGTAACATTTGTATAGTTCAGCGTATGTCTATTCTTCAATGAACTAACTAAATGTAAATTGTCGGATAGGTAGACACATGAAAATGCAACCCTATAAAAAAAGTGTTAAAAATCATTTTGTTAACTCAAATTCAAAACATGTAATGTGTCAAATGTCGCATTACTACTTAGAATCCGTTATTTGTTGGTTACACTTATACCTAAGTTCCATGTGCATAGCGTACCATAATACATGTGACGATGATGTGATCAGTGATCACTGGAAAGCGCCAAGGCTCTGATTGTCATAGGACTATAGGAGTATATATGTCTAGAATGGTCATATACTCATATCACACTATCTACAATAATCACTATATCAATTATTTTAAGGAATTTTTTACTCGTATATCTTTGTTTAAGTTCATTTTGTTTTATTTAGTTTTGATTAAAATACTATTTACAAATATTTTAAAAAATTATTGAGGAACGAAAAAGGATTATTGAGTTTCGAAAAGCAAGCAATCACATAGCGATATATATAACGATGCATAACTGATTAATCCATAATCGTTGATATGATATGCGCATTGGGTAAACCCTCGGGTTAGTCGGGTATACATGATAGCCTGCAAATCACGTATACCGTGTAAGCCTAGCCACCCGAGGGGAGGCTTAAACCTGGATCTCCTGGGAATTTTACTCAAGTTTTAACCATTAGACTCCGCATTTGCTGGTCAAATTACACATTGCTATATTACTCGTATGAAACCGTCGCGATTTACTAAATCTTTCTCCTATAGCAGTGGCGAGCAACGATTTTAGATTAGTAGGACGAAATTTTTTTGCAGAAACGACGCAGTGGTAGTGATATTAATCCCGAAAATTCTAACTAAAAATTTTGAAATTTTTATCTGCCCGTCCCCGCTCCACCACTGCCTACAATTAGAGATAATTACTCCCTCCACACACTTATGTTCACCCCATTTCATTAAAATACTCCTCACATATTAACGAGGCCCGTTTGTATGTGTTATATCGTATATGGGCTTAGGTTAATTTGCCCTAGCTTTCTCATGTATTCCTATATATACTTTCGTATGATTAATGAGAAGGCAAGTCGTATTGTTTTGTCGTACCTTGTTCTTAACACATATATTAGACAAATGGGGTGAACATTAATGTCTGGAGGGAGTATCTGGGTAGGGGATACAAGAGTGTAGTCCTATATATTGATAAAATATGTTGAGCCATGCAAGTGTCAAGCATACATAGAAAGTAGAAAAGGATATGCATGTGTGAGGTGCAGTCTTATACTTGGTTGAGAGTTAATGAATGAAGATGAAGATGTTTAAGATATGATGGCAACGTTTGAACATGCATGCTTATTAACTCATTCATCAATTTGAATTGAATATTGATGAGATGGTCCACATGTGATTTCAAAAGAAGTTGCGATACGTGGCTTTAGTTTGGTTTATGTTCCATGACTTCAAATTCAAGTTATGTTATGTTATTAAAAGTATAATTCATACATCTCAACAACGATAAAATATTCGTGTTCGAGCCTGAAAACGCAGCAGTGTTAAAACTCATGAAGGATTGTTTTACCACCCTAATGGTCATACCCGGCTCGAATCCGGCTTAAACCGAATGGTTTACACCAAAAAACAACGATAACATATTAATTAAAGTTGTTCGTCAATCAAAGAAACAAATCAATCATAACACTTAAAAAACGCTCTTCACACTTAAACTAATCATGAGATTTCAACCATGAACTTGAATTTTTAATTGAGTTCGTTTCTTGCCATGTAGAACTTAATGTATACATGGTTCATATATAAAAATAAGGTTTTTCATACTCCGTACTTTATATTATCATTTGAGTTGAGTTGTTTTATATCTCAATATCATTGTGGAGTATTATACTAAAGATTTGTAAAAATGGGAAATGCCCAAATTCCTTTTACCGATATGCCCTTAGGCACGGTCATACATAACATACAAATCACGCTTACAAAGGGTGGACGACTAGCTAGAGCAATAGGTGTTGCAGCGAAAGAATTGAAGATTTTTATCAACACACTATTTCTGGCTTTTTTAGAAAGCAGGCACCTCCAAATCCAAACCCAAACCACTACAAAAGAATGATGAATTAGCAACTAATTTAGCAACTGACCAAAATTTAGTTGCTAAATATATAATTTGGCGACTAATGTTGAGACGGAAAATATATTAGTGTCTACTTTAGAGACCAAACTAAAATGGTAGCTACTTATGTCTCTATTGTAGAGACTAAATAAAGTAGGTAGCGAATTTAGTATCTAATTTAAGTTTTTAGATACGGAAATTTGTCAGTAGCTAAACACGTAGTTATTATAGATACAAAACAAAGTGAGTAGTAAATTTAGTATCTAATTTAATTTTTCAGCTACGGAAATACGTTGGTAGCTAAAGGTATAGAGATAAAACAAAGTGAGTAGCAAATTTAGTATCTAATTTAAGTTTTCAGCTACAGAAATACGTTGGTAGCTAAAGCTAATTTTTATTATCATGTATTATATTTTATATAAAATGTATGACAATGTGAAATAAACTTTTAACTTTTTATTATAATCTATTTATATTAATATTAACTATTATTAAAAAATGTACCTTATAACACAAATACGTACAATGACTTTAAGTAGATATTCATTACCCAAATAATCATTAATCTTCCTCTGCCTCAATGATTTGGATGTCAGTTACAGAGTTGGAGGTCATGGGTTCGATTCCCCTCAACAACAAAAATTACTATTCTCTCTACAAGAGGTGGTGCATGGACATACATGCATGTTCGGCGAGCGGCGGTCCAACGTGCCATGACGCACGTCGAGTGTGGGGGTCCTAGCTAGGGTTGTCGTGGCATATAGGGCCCACACTTGTTTTGTCCTAGCCTAAAGTTGGTCTCTAAGTCCGTCCCTAGTTTAGATACTATACAATTTGTGGTCTCTAATGTAGCTACCTCAACTTTGGTCTCTATTACTGTCGCAAAAGTAGCTACTTCACATTTGGTAGCTAAAATTAATAGCTAATTTCGTAGCAAATTTAGCGACAAGGCTTTTAGCTACGGACGATATTCCATCTCAAATTCCGTCTCTATTGTAATTAGCTACCGAAACCAAGTGGTTTGCTACTGAAATATCGGTAGCTAATTGACTTTCACTTTGTAGTGAACCCAGGGAAAATCTAACCTTAAAGGTTCTTGTCCGGTCCGGTTTAGGTCCCCTTCTAGCCGGTCTGATCTCCAATTTTGGGATAAAGAATTATCCGCTCTGCTGATTTTTACATACGGTCCAGTTCGATCGAACATCCTATTGGTGTTAGTTAACATCTTTAAGTGAAAATCAAATCAAATTTGGCATCTTTAATTGCAAATCAAAGCATCTTAATTTGGCATCTTTAATCACACATAAAAGAATCTTCTCATTTACTTTTTCTACCCATGCATCACATATTCACATGTATGTGTCCTAGAATTGTAGTTCAATAGCCATACGAGTATACGACTTTTATCTAAACAAAGAATTTATAAACTAGAGTAAGAGAATCTCGATTACAATAAACATACAATAACCATTAATTAACCATAGTAAAAGTATAAAATATGCTAAGGTGGCAAATAGACAAGAGGTAAAGTTCCAAAATGATCGTATACAATAAACAGTAAGATTGCAGTACACAAATTTTGTCAGTAAATTTCTTCATATCATATGATTGTTTATAGATTTGGTCCTTTAGAATTTTGTAAACCAATGATATACTTCCAAGTATTCCAGCATTTAGTAGACAGTCTTTATCATTTTATTGTTGTATAATCACGATCTTGTACTATATTACTATGTACGCGGCGAGTATGGGGCCGAGAATTTTAATAATTTTCAAACATCAAATGCCACCTGAACCGTTCATGTAACCTTTACCCTAGTTCACAACTTTTGATTTATCCGTTTATAAGCTTAAAACGAGTCAAATAATAAGACTAAGGCAATGTTCTTTCTGACTTTTTAGAGCTGAATGGAACTGAAGTGAACTGAAGTGAACTGAACTGAACAGAAATGAGCTGAAAATAAATCAGAAAGAACATGACCTAAGATAACGCAGAATGCATGTAGTAGAAAACTAAAAGATTTTTTTTATACGCTTAAATGAGATGATACTGGAACCGTTTTTTAATATTAAGAGTTAAGACGGCCAGAGGTGTTCCGTCTTAAGAGAGACTACCATTTTTTCCTATTAACCATTTTTTTACTCTTTTTTTAAAAGTGTGGTAGATAGGATTTGTTTAAGCCAACATTATGTGAAACTAACAAGTTTATTTACTAATTATATTGGTCCAAAAATTAGGTGAAAAGGGTTAATTCTTGTATGTTTATACATCGCTTGCATAATCCTATACTATAATAACTCATAATAATGGAAAATCTTTGTTTTTATTGATCATACTTATAAATAAGCGTTAAAGTAACTATGGCTTGGTGACATGGAGTCCCTAAACTGTTAATAAGATAGTCTGCCCCAAAAAGTCGAAATTATGGTTAAATGACTTTCCCAATTACTCAGCTTTTGGGTAGCATTTGAGTCATACGAGCTACGCGAATCAAATGTTTGATTAGCATCACTTCTATTATATTGTTGTGATAAGCAGGTAGTTTTCATTAAAATAACGCTGATGACAAAATTATGTGCTAATAAATTTCAGAGTATTCTTTCACAAAAAAACCTTGTATTCTCATAAGATGTTACTTACTTAATCACTAGCCATATTCGTACTATTTAACTTGTTTTAAACTTAAACAGATACACCCATTTTAAATAATCCTATTAACAAATTCAATGACACATCATCACAACCATCTCCATAAATATTGCCTTAAATCCTTTATAAAATCGAAAGAATGTTCAATTCAAAATTGAGAGCAATAAAATAAAGGAAAATTTCCAATATGGGTACCTGAGGTTTGACATAATTCCAATATAAGTGCCTAAGGTTTGCGTAATTTCAATTTGGGTACCTCAGGTTTGCTTATCGTTTTATTTTGGATGCCTAAGGTTTGTTGGTTACACTTTAGGTGCCCAAGGTTTGATCTAATTCCAATTTAGTTATATAAAGTTTTACATCTTCATAATTTGGTACTATTTTTTGTTACTTTTTCTATTGTATTACAAAATCTTTTTATCGTTTTTTTTAATCTTACTACGACGATTGTTATGGTTCAATTTATTTATTTATTTTTCAGATTTTTTTTTTACTCTTTTTCGTAACTAGGTACACTCATGTGCGACGGTCTTTCGACATGATGTCAATTAAATAATTTGTTTACTAAAATTATTATTTTTTTTTTAATTTGACTATGCAAAATATGCGAATATGTTTATAATTTAATTTACTTGTTTTTTCTTAGTAGGGGAGACATTTATCTACATGCATTAAATTAAGGAATACCGTACAAAAAATAATTTTTTCTAAGCCATATTAATTTTTTGTAAGACAAAACAAAAACAATAAAAAGATTTTGTAATTAAAAAAAAATGTAACAAAAAAAGTATGTCTTAAACTAGTTTAGAGCAAGTCCAATGGTGTAGCTTAGGGACTTGCTTGCAATTTTTAAAAATTACAAGCTAGTTGCTACACCATTGGAGTTGGCTATATAAACTTGCTTAGTTTAAGCAACTAGCTTCATTAAGCTAGTAGCTTAAATGGTCCCACAACAAAAAAAACAACCAATAACAATTTAGTTGGACATAATTCTATTATTCAAGCTAGTATAAATTTCAAGCTAAACCATTGTAATTGTTTGCTAGCTCAAAATTTTTGTAGCTTAAAGTATGATATGGCAAAGCTAAGCTAGTTGCATCTAGCTTACCATTGGACTTGCTCTTAGAAAAAAAAAATATATACCTTTTTTAAATTAAAATATGCCTAAATTGAATTTTTTTTTTTTTTTTTGATGACGAGGAGGTTTAATCCTCCCCGGGCACGCAACAATACCATGCTAACCACCACGTACCATGTAAGCTCAATCCACGGGGTTACCCCTCACTGGAAGACATGTGGCCAAGTCTCATCATCTAGGGAGATTCGAACCCAGGACCTCGCAGTCCATCCTTTGGATGTTTTGAGGGAACCCGGATCTCCAAATTGAAATTATATCAAACCTTATATAACCAAATTGGAATTATACCAGACCTTAGGCACCTAAAGTGGAACTAACCAAACCTTGGGTATCCAAAATGAAACTATAAGCAAAGTTGAGGTACCCAAATAGAAATTAGGCAAACCTCAGGCACCCATATTGAAATTATGTCAAACCTCATCTACCCATATTGGAAATCAATAGGTCTTGCTTGCGACGGGTCGGATCTTACGACGGGTATTTTGTGAGAGAAATGGGTAGAGGGGACAAGGTGGGCACCCTCCCATGTGCTTCTCCACTCACCCTTGATGGGTATTTTGTGAGAGAATATGGTATCCGTCATTCATTTGTGACGGATAGTGTCCGTCACAAATGAGAATTTGTGATTGGAAATTATGTTTGTGAATGATTGCTCCATGAGATGAAAAACCCCGCCGGTGGTTGTTGATAACAAAAGAAATGTCGTTGTTCATGACATCAACCAATACCAATCATTTGTGGTGATGCTTGCCAAATGCCAAGTGTCATACTCCGCAAACTTTGCAAGGTCCAATAAATATCCTTTTTTCTAAGAGAAAGTAAACATTTACACCAATTCAAATAGCAAATTAAGGTCACTTTCCACGAGTACAAATATTTGTGAAAAACGTTCTTACCTTAAATTACTAAAACAATTTCATATTCCCTATATGCTTTTCTATAACCTGTTTACTATTGTAATTATGGTCCCAAATGACTCTTTAATTTGAGATACAAAGTACATATTTATATAATAAGGGTTTGTTTTTTTGGATTTAGTTTTTGGCCAGTTCAGTTCGGTTCGATTTGACTTTATTAAGTCCAGTTTAACTCATTTATTTACAAATTAACTTTACTTTTGTTCAGTTCAGCTTCATTAAATTCAGTTTAGTTCAGTTCAGCTCTTTTTAGCCCAAAATATTAGGGTCTAAACATCCCTATAGTCTTTTATAAGTGAACCATTTTATATATCAGTTGGTCTCGCTTGCGACGCAGTAACAACTGACAACTCACAAATTGTGACAGAGAAAATGTGACCATTTTTATGCTAAAAAGTAATCATCCATACATTCTTATTCATCAAATAATAATTACACTTTGTTATAAAAATAATCACATTTCTCCATTACAATTTACACACATCACAAATGAGAATTTGTGTTTATATATTGTATGATCTCTTTCTCATAGTTGTTGCATTGCTTTTGGTTTTTCATCTTTATTTTAATTATTTTTTTAGGTTCAAATGAGCACACTTATGTCGCAGGTGAGAATCGAAACCCAACTTCATGGTTTCATACTACTTTCATCAGCCAATGGTTAAAACCAATCAAGAGGCCGGGCTATTCTTTTGAGTAACCCACATAAAATATCCAACTAAAACAAAATTACACTTCATTTACACAATTTAAAGCAGCCCAGAGGAAAAAATTTGAAGGCAATAAGATGAAAACATTCGTAGGCAATAGGAACCAAAAGTTTCCCAATCATTTACAATTTTACACTACTCAATCTCTTCCATGTCTGATGATGTCTTTTCGGAATCTAAGAATCTAACAAAACATCAAAATAATAATCGAGTGGTAAAACGTAGAAAAAGAAGAGAAGACGATCAACTTCATAATATATTATGACGAAGATCCTTGTTACCAAAGAGTAAGCTTTAGACGAAAAACCAGAGTTTGATGAAGAGTCCTAAAGCAAATTGCAAGACAAAAGCAGCTA
>JAGPOY010000145.1:11958-22554 GCA_018983105.1 Silene uniflora | reverse complement strand
AAGACTTAGTAGTAGATGATTATTTAGAAGACCTTCACTTTTAATTATGTCTTTTCCGCTGTTTAATTCTTTTGTATTTTAATGTAAAGGAAGTCCTGTAATAATTGAGTTAAATAATTATATAAATTGCCTTGGAGTTTAATTTGTTATTCACTACCTCGGGAAACCGAGATGGTAACAGTCCGGTTTATTAGGGAATGCCTTGCTAAAGACTCCTTAATAAATCGGGGTGTTACAATAGGTGTGACTTATAGGGACCAGTTGATCACCGCCATCCATATGACAGTAACGTCAAACTTATCTAGCAAGCCAACCGTTACTGATAAACGTGGATCAACTGATAATAATACAAAAGTATGCCCTTGTGATCCTTTAAGAGATTTAATAAGTCAGTGCACTAACTGTAGAGGACACCAGCCCCAACAATTGCAAGATCCGGGTAGTTTTTCTATCCCATGTACTATCGAAGACACTAGGATTGCAAAAGCTCTATGTGACCTTGGAGCAAGTGTAAGTGTGATGCCTTATTCGGTCTATGAGAAGCTTGGCAAGGGAAACTTGAAGTGCACAAGCATGACCTTACAAATGGCGGATCGCTCCATTAAGGAACCTATAGGAGTACTAGAAGATGTGCCGGTGAGAGTTGGCAAGTTTTACATTCCCGTTGACTTTGTTGTTGTAGACATGGCGGAAGATGTCCACATTCCCATAATTCTAGGAAGATCATTCTTACACACCACCGGAGCGGTCATTGATGTAAAGAATGGGATGTTGACTCTAGAAGTGGGAGATGAGAAGATCACTTTCAACCTCGTCAAGATGATGAAAGCTCCAAGTTTCAAAGAGCCATGTTTCGCCATTGATCAAGCAAATGAGAAAGGGAAAGAAGTTGAGCTTCCACCCATTGCAACTTCAAAATGGAAAAGGAAGTAGATGAAATTGAGAAATCTATCTTTGGAGAGCAAAGTCCTTTCAAGAAGGAACCCACAAAGGAAGGAGATAAAAAGGGTCATGACATTCTAATTGACCAAATGAAAGAAATTGTCTCGAACTTGAGCATGGAAGGAAACAAGAGCAAGTCTTAGGACTTTGGGATGATGATTTCGAAGGGTATGTCAACCCATACATAGGCAATGCTATGACCTTCGACTACAAAGCGGGTTAAGACGATCCTAATTCAATCACTCATGCAAAGAGCTCTACTTATGAGAAAGAAAGCACATCAAGACCATCTCAAGAGTTTTTCTACAATAGTGAGCAAGCATTCAATTTCTTTGGAAATGTGTTGAGTAACATCAACAACGCCTCCGCTCCACCCCCTCATTAATCAAACAAGACAAATAGTTTGGTGGAGTCCTCTCTAAACCACCATTTGTAAATATACTAATCTCCTAACTATGCATTCGTTTATTTATTATTGCATTTTGAAGTTCATGTACAATTCATTGGAAGTTATTTGGAGAGGAGTGAGGGAGGGTACTCTAATTTGTGTTTTGTAAGTGTAGATGTCGCCAAGGCGAAGTGTGGGGAAGTTTTTAGCATGCCATTGCATTGCCCCACACTTGATGGAGTCAACCCGAGCTACTCGTAGCTAGGAAGGGCGGGTAAAACAGAGGAATGAAGAAAAAAAAATCTGTACCAGAGGTCGGGCGGCCTAAAGCCAGCCCGAGCAACCTAATGCTTGGGTCGAGCGACCTAAATCTAGGTCGGGCGACCTAAAACTGGAGTTCGAGGTCTGAATCAGAACCAGCCCGGGCCAAAATGGAGGTAGCACGGGCTACCCAAGTCGAGCGTCCTATAAGTTGACCTACACTATTTCTTCTTCATTTCTTCACATCTTCATCTTCTACAAACACAAAACCCCTCTTTTCTCAAACAAAAACCCATCTTACACAAATCAAAATCCATCAGAACTTTGACACAAATTAATCACTCAAATTAGTTGCAAATTAATCTTTGACACAAATTAATCACTCCAATACCATTTATTTGACTCCAAAATTACTCAAATCACCCAAAATATTCTCACCCAAACCTAGGGTTTGAGAAATTCGAAATTGGGCATTCCAATTTGGGTTTGATTTAAGCTTGATTGGTTGATTGTAGAGTGTTTATTAACCATTATTAGTCATTTTGGTATCAATTAGTCAAGGATTATGGCAAGAACAAAAGGAAACATCAAGGCTCGAACTTTGTCCAATCCCACAAAAAGGCAAAGGGCAATGGCAACCAACAAGGTAGTAGCTACAAGGGAATTAGAGATTGTGAATGAAGAAGCTCAAGTGGAAACTATTCCGGAACCTCCCACTATCGCACCATACATTGGAAAAATTTCCGGAGGTAACTTTTATTGATGAAAAACATATAGGTCCGCTTTTGATGCTTTATCTTCAAAACGAGTTCTAGCGACACGTTGCATTGACCCCGAAATCCTAAAGGAACTAGGAATTCATGATGATACTCTAGCATTCTTCGAATCCATGGGATTAGGAACGATTTTCAAGCTAAATGAGCCTACCTATCCTACACTTACACTCGAGTTTTTGAGCTCACTTAAGGTCATTAAGACCGAGGATAGGAGACATGTAGAATTCCGGCTTGCCAACAAAGACCGCCGAATGACCTTTGGTGGTTTTGCCAATGTTTTTGGCTTAACGCCTCGCTTTAGGGGGAGTGTTCACCCTCATGAATTTGAAGCTAAACCGGTTTGGAAGGCAATTTTGGGGCATGAATTTGAGAATTATAAACTTTGCTCGGCTTTGTTGGTACACTATCCGGGAATTCGAATTTGGCACCATTCAATGGCCAACACTATTGTGGCTAGGAAGGAGGGAAGTAACTTAACCCACCTTGACCTTGCCATTCTTAATATGAGATTAAAGATTGGGGAGAAGACAACTAGCCTCGATTTATCCCAAATCTTGATCGATGCTTGGTTGGACTTAAACAACAAGGAGAATCAAAAGAAATATATTGTGAATGGGGTGATGATCACTCGCCTAGCTAGGCACTTGGATCCACACTTTAATGATGCAAAGGTTTACACGAAAGTTCCGGGGAACTATTTGATGGATTCATTCTACATGAGCACGACAATATCATGGATAGCGATCAATGATGATCCAAAGTCCTACACATGGCTAATCAAGGATGCTCCACCGATAACCTTACCTTGTGAGAAGTTCCCAAGGCTAGCTAGGGCAAGTGACAACTTCTTATTGAACACATTTTTCGCCAAGTCCACCAAAGTATCGAAGACCCCCAAGGTAACACATGATACCACTTCTTATGTGGTAATACCTCCTTACCCATTTGCTTATGCTCCTTTCGCCCCCGAAGATGAAACCGTCAAAGAAACCGATGACTTTGCATTGTGCTTGTTAAAGCACATTCACCGTGAGGCATACAACGATCGAGTGAATAGATATTGTGCCCAATACATTCCATTCTTTACTTTGGCTAGGCAAGGACTTCTTGATCATAATGGTCCATTGCCGAATTGGGTAGACCGGAAGACATTTTTCCCGGACCATTATGCTTCCACGAGTCAGGCGGTAGGAGAAGGAAGTAGACAAGCTTCGGAGGTTGGGGAGGATGATGAAGATTTGATGAGTGATGATGGTGATGATAACAATGAAGAATCAAGTGCCTCGGAGGAGGCGGATGACAATGAAGATGATAACAATGATGATGGTGATAAGATGAGTACCTCTTCGGGTACTATGGGCGATGAATCAAGCAATGAGGTTTAGAGAAAGACCTTGAGATGGCTACCTAGCCTCTCCTAAGGTATTATTTTCTCTCCTTGATTTCAATTTATGCTCCAATGTGATTTGTACATAGCTTCTCATACCACTAGTAGTATAGAGCATGCATTCATGCATTCATGCATTGCTCGTGACAAAACTTCTCCAACTTGGCCTTGATTGGTTTGGGGAAGTTTAGTCATAAACAACCCGAGTTAATTCAAATTAGCTCTCCGAACAATCGAAATCATGCATCATATAGATTAGTATGCATTTCATTTGTAATATTTTCATGCATTACTAACCTTTCTAACTCATGCATTTCATTCATAATCATGCATACTCAATTATTATAACCACTTGAACATTGAAGACAATGTCTGATTTAAGTATGGGGATGAGAATTGAGACATTTCACTTAAACCAAAAATGAAAAAAAATCAAAAATCGTAAAGCCCAAAAATATGTTATTTAATTTATAGTGTAGACTTGTATATATGTGTGTTTTTGTACTCTTCTCACATAGGGACTACACCTCATTCGAGGCATTTTTAGGGAAAGAAGAACCGCTCGGTATGATCCTTCCAAACTCTTACTCCCTTACTTTTTCTCTTATGCCAATGAGAATGTGGTGACATTTTGTGAAGCGGTTATGTTTCTATGTCATGTTAGGAGAATTGCATTTGCTTGCATATCACTTTAGATTAGTTGCATTCACGTAGGTTGTATAATATGTTAGATTGCATTCATGCACGTTTCCCTTTTTCGAAAACTTTGTGTATAGAGTCTATAGTAGGAGCTTGTGCCATCGATGACGTTAAATTGTTTTGACCGTGTCTCTTCCCTTTTGATAAGCTTGCATTTAGTGACGACCTTGTTAGGTTGTTTACACCACGGGAAGACACGCTTAACGACCTAAGCATTGACCACCATGTGATACCCCTCTTGAAGACTTGAGACTAGACCTAGGACTAACACATACCTACTCATATTGTGAGGATAAAGCCTCCATTTGGCCGGCCCATCAAACCGGTCCCGTCTAGGATTGAGTGTGTAGGTCTCCATCGTGGTATGTTATGTCAAAACGCATAAGAGTGGCGTTTGTTCCTTGATATTGTATGAAACGTTTGTGCACATATTTTTGAAGGCAATATACACATATATACTAACCTCACATTGCCATATAGCTTTTTTTTATACCCTTGGATCATAATCCTTTTTGTGAACCCACTTTGAGCCTTGGCCTTTCATTTGACTAACCAACAAACAAACTACATCTAAAAATAACTCACCCTATCGAGTAATTGTAGTAGCTAGTTATGTTGAACATGGATGGGTTGGATTTTTGATAACACAATGGAATTTGAGCTTCATAATACATGAGAACCTATTTGGCCATGGTGTTAATAAAGAGGTTTTTGAAAAAAAAAAATGAAATGAAATACAAAATAGAAAAGAAGAAAAAGAAAATTACTTGATTTACCGCTTTCCGATTTCAAGCAACATCTCTTGCACATCAAAAAGAGACAATAAAATGAGTTGCTTAATAAAGGGTTTGATGTTTTCAAATGAGCTTTGTTTCGTAAAGTTCATGCTTGAGAATGGTGATTTCTTCACCTCTTTTTGAAAGAAGAAGAAGCTCTTGCAATTAGGACTTGTAGCATGGGAAGATAGGTGGCTACCTTACACTTTTTAGCCCCTCATGTCCAAAACGGCACTTGTGCCAACCCCCTTTTGCCTTGTCCCAAGCCCCATTACAACCAACTTGCCTCTTAAATTGTGCATAATATTTCTTATTACGATTGTAGGATGAAGTACCACACTAGAATGCGGGCATATCTCGTGAGTCGTAGTAGGTTGAGTGATTTGGTACTTGTTTACAAAAAAATCACCCGTTCTTCATATTTGAACGACGAGCGAAGCCCGTGAGAGTTGGTTTCTAGGTTATCTATAGTCAAGAGTCTAAAGGAGGAGTCGAATCTTGTGTGTGTCATGTTAGACTTAGGGAGTATAGCATGTGTTTTCCCTTTTCCCCGCCTACAATTCGTTTCTAGGCACTTTGGTTGTCACTTACATATGCTTAGCTAGATCTAGGGAGTTGACACTTTGTTAAGACCCCGAGTTGGCATTTCCTACTTGACTCTAATACATAAAGACTCGGCCACTTAGATGAGGAAAGTGGTTCGTTTATGATAGATGTATCCTTTGATATTTTGTTGTGCTTAATGTTGGATGCATCGCCATTTTGGCAAGCCCTACCTTGCCTTACAAGAAGGTATTCTACCTCATGGGTACCTTGTTGTGAGTTGAAGGGGCGGAGTGAGAACCGCTAATTGTCTCACATCGGTTGTATTAGTAATAGCAATAAGGGCCATGGTTTTTTTCACCTCTTTGCTCGGGACGAGCAAAGGTTCGGTTTGGGGATATTTGATGTGACCATAATAGTTGCACTCTTAACCCCTTAACGAACCCCATTTTGCATGCTTTTATGTATTCATTAGGGTCCTTTCTTCCTCTTTAGCTTCCTATTTGCTTTCTATTGGTTTGTGCTAACTTGTAGGCGGAGGAGCCAAACGACGCACATTTAAGAGCATTTCGGAGCTAAATGGACGACACCCAAGGGCCAAGCATATAGAGGAGTCACAACCAAAGGCCTAAGTGAAGAAAAGGAGCTAAGTCGAGGAGCCCCCACGGGCTAGGAGCTGAGCCGTGCTGGTTTTGAAGCAGATTGGGCGATTATACTTGCAGGCCGGGCGACCTAATCCCAAGCCAGGCGACCCCGACCCGAGGTCGGGCGACCTTGCTGAAGGTCGGGTTGGCCAGAAGTATAACGAGCCGGGACGACCGCCTTGCGACCCGTGCTGCCCTTAATCACTCCGCCATGACCTTGAGCGACACTTCACCTCAACTTAACCTAATTCTACACTTAGTGATGTGGCTGGTCGTTATGCACACCAAAAATTAACCTAAAACAACTAACAAAAGCTAGTAGTAAATAGGGTCGATCTCGACAGGGAGGTAATTTTTTATCTATGTGTTCTATCTGTCGGTTACTAAAACTAGGGGGTTTGATTTGTTAACTAATTACTAGAGATTAAAAGAAAGAGAAATAAGGAATGAGAAAAACGAAAGTAAATCAGAGAAAAAGGGAGTATGCAAGGGGTTTGGTCCACCGTGTCATTAACAATATTAGGAACAACTAGGTTGGTCAGTTCGTTGGTAGGAAGGACTGGGTCGTCACCTTTCGGTCCTTAAACCCGACTATACCTTTCGGTCTTAAGTCGCCCTAAAGTCAATTTTACTTAACTTTCATCCTCATAAGAAATTGATTATTGCAATTAAACAAGTCTACCCTTCCAATCTTTCGATCTAGGTCGGGGTTAACTAAGCGAATGGTCTCCTGTGTGCACTCATTCAACCAGAACAACAATTATATTATTTAACTACAATTCCTACCGTAAACCGCCCTACCCGTTATACCCTAGCATACTATAACTACTAACGAAAGCAATTAAAGTAAACATGCTAATTAACAACATAGAACGAGGAAATTAAACTAAGGGAAAGAGTAATACGGTCTCAAGCGATCCGGCGTAGAGAACGTAAGGTTCCAGCTTCTTACTCCAAATCGAACGTAAACCGTAAAAAGGAAAAGAGAAGGGAAGGAAGAAAGAAGTCTAATTATTTAGAGATCAAAAAGTGTCGTATATATGAGAGATGTCTTAGGTCTATCGACCTCCTGTGTTTTTATAGTAAAACACGTACATAATTTATTAAACCTACGGGCTTTCCTAACGTAGCTAACCCTAAAAACCTCTCGATCGAGCACTTAAAGTTCTCGATCGAGGGATAATCCTCAGCAGCCTTCTCGATCGAAGAGTGAGATCTATCGAACGAGATCTTCTCCTTGCAGCTTCCTCGATCGAACACAGGACAGTTCGATCGAGGTCTTCTACTCTCCAAGTCCTCTCGATCGAGCACAGGACTGCTCGATCGAGGCTTTTCTGCTCGTCTAGTCTACTTGGTCTTCGTCGACTTGGGTCAATGTGTGGTCAACGGCAGGTTCCATGCTATTCCATGCACAAGTAATCGTCTTTTGTGCCTTCATCTCTAAATATGCAACTTTTAGGCGAGAAAAGCTTGGTTTCTGCTACATTCCGGCTTATATCTGCAAATTAGCAATACAAACACAAAGTAGTCTATTCGGGGCATAAAGCGATATAAAACCACTTAAAGTCACAGAAATACGTGCCAAAAGGGACTGTAAAAGTCTATATAATATGCACGTATCAAACTTCCCCAAACCAAACCTTTGCTTGCCCTCAAGCAAAGTAAATGCAACTAAGGACTTAATGGAAAGGAATAAACTCAGAGCTACTATTAGTCATTGCCAAACCGTTTAATGCACTGCAAATTTATACACATCATGAGATAACATTGGACGTTCGACCTTGCAAGACTCTTTCATTTCGGACTCTCCCGGATCTCTCTTCTCTCAACAAAGCAAATGGTAAGATTATATGTAAAGAAGAGAAAGAAGAATAATATAGTCTCTCACCTAGACTACGACCATCAAATCACGTATGCTTGACTAGCATGAGTAAAGATTCGAACACCGTGCACACGCATACCGTCATCAATGTCTATTACATGCCGAACTTTGCAAAATTTGGATATGTGAGGCTAAGTGGGTAAGAAGGGGCAAAAACAAGTATGGAAATATGGGGGTATAAGCCAAGCTAGTACCTAACAAACCATGAGAAACCGTATTCCGTTCTTCCGACTCAAGAGTGAACAAAATGCCTTGAAATAATAGGCATACTCAACACATTATCCCAAATTAAATACCTCCTCAGAATTATAATAAGCATATGAGGTATATTCTTTCTCTCAGCCTTATTATTATTTTTATTATTATTTTTTTCTTTTGGCTGTAACAGAACCTCTCGATCGAGCTTATAAGATTCTCGATCGAGCACTTTTCCAACTGGTGTTCCCTTCGATCGAGAGAAAGGTTCTTGACAAGGGACCTTTTAGCCCATGACTCGATCGAGCATTTGAAGCTTCTCGATCGACTACTTTGAACAACATTTTCTACTCGATCGAGCAATGAAGCTCTCGACCAAGCATTTTTCTCATTAATACTCACTTCAAGATATTCAAATTGAACCAAATTTGTTATAAGATGATATTTTTCCTCGACCACTACCTAACTTGGCACAATGGTATGGGATGTAGTTAAGGGCAACAGGCAGATTTGGCTTATTGTGGAGTTAATGGGGTAAAACGAGAAAAAAGCTCATACACGTGCAAAACATGAAAATGAAGGGAGTACTCCTCACAATCCTAAAATTAACCAGTCATGGATGTCACCAGTTTTAAGGCTCTAAATCTCAGAAAGTTTAGTAGTTTGCCAAAAATTAAGAGTCAAGTCTAATTGTCCAATATAAAATTTCACGACAAAATTTGAGAAGGTAAGGAATGGCATATTATGACTAAATAATGCAATATCATCATTGAAAACTCCTTTTCGACTCGATTAAATGCAAAAATAAACGTGATAAATTTTTTTAATTTTTTAATTTTTATAAAATGCAATAAATAAAACAATAAACGTGAATGCAAAATACGAGTGCATACGCAAAAGGATGTACGATACCCTCCCCAAACCAAATTGGACAATGTCCTCATTGGCCGAAAACAACCAACATCAACAAAACAGGGGACGGGGGTCACAACCCTAGTACATGTTCCTAAAAATGCGATAAATTAAAAAGATGGGAAGTACAAAAGACGGGGTACTTACAAAAGGCGCGGCTTCCCCAAACCAAGTCGCAAAATACGGGAAGCGCGAATCACATTAGCAATGGCCTGTATTGCTACCCAAAATCAACTTTGAATGTTTTTGACTGGTATTGGCGCCATAATCTCGTCTTGTCACCTTCAGTCTCTTGCGCATCGGCCTTGCATTCTCATTAGTCCAAGCGCCATAAACAAAAATCGCCTCAAACAGAGTCATATCATATGTATCATGCACTCTGTCGAGATCTTTCCTCCCCAAACCAAATCGCACAATGTCCTTGAAAATAGCGGCAGCGGCCGCACCGTAGGAGAATGGAGCCATACCTGCAGACGACATGCAACAGCAACAGCCGGATTAAATAGGATCAAAAGTCGAAACAGAGGCTTCCTATCCTAAATCACCATACGAATGGAAGGGGGGGATCAAATCAAAGCAAGAAAACATCCAAAACAATACCTTAGTAGACTTCCCATGTAATACCCCGTATTTTTATATTATGAGTTAAGACGGGTTAAGTTATTTTATCAAGTTGATATCGTAGTTGATGTCGTAAGATCGAGTTGATGTTTATTGGACGGGTTAAGTGAACGAGGTTACGATCCAAGTATTTCGAGCTAACCCATTTACCCAATTAACCCACAAACCATTTTAACCATCTCGAGTTAACCAAATTTTTACCTAATCTATAAACCCTGCCCGTTCCCCCTTCACCCGCCTACCTTGTCATCACCACAACAGCAGCCTCACGCAAAACGAGAGGGAAAGAGAGAGAAAGGAGAGCGACGGCGCAGTAGAGAGGCGACAGGGACGGTGACGAGTGGTTGTGAGCAGCCCTAGTGGTGGTTCACGTGGCGAATTTGGTAAGCAAACACCCCTTTTCCTTTCATTTTCAGTCTCTGTCGGGTTGGGGTTGTCGGGTTTGTGTGTCACAGGGAGATAGATACGGTGGTTGGCGTCGGGGTTTTTTGGGTTGTGTGGTTGTTGTCGCGTCTGATGATGGTGGATGGGGTGGTTCTAGGCGGCGGAAATGGCGGCGAGAGGCGTCGT
>JAGPOY010000144.1:0-30070 GCA_018983105.1 Silene uniflora | reverse complement strand
AGCTTCGAGCTGGTATATCGACGACGGTCGATTGTTGTGTCTACCGGGGATCGGTATGGCCGGGCGTAAGGGTTATGAGATGTGATGAGATGGTGGTGGTGATGGAGGAGCATGCATATCATACATACTTGTTGCATTGTATTACCCTACTCAACCTCGTGGTTGACCCCGTGTATTCGTGAACACCTGTGATGATCCAAATATTGGTGAGCAGATTTGACAGGTTTATGAGATAGGATGAGAGCATGATGGGCGCGAGGCACTGGATCAGAAGACTTAGTAGTAGATGATTATTAGAAGACCTTCACTTTTAATTATGTCGTTTCCGTTGTTTAATCCTTTGGTAGTTCTATGTAAAGGAAGTTTTAAATAATTAAGTAAAGTATTTTATAAATTGCCTTGGAGTTTAATTTGTTATTCACTACCTCGGGAAACCGAGATGGTAACAGTCCTGTTTATTAGGGAATGCCTTGCTAAAGACTCCTTAATAAATCGGGGTGTTACAGGGAGATTAGAAGAATGGAGGATTCCGTCACTCCGTCTTGAGACGCGAGGTAAGACAGTCTAACACTAGTTATACCTTAATTAATTTATACCATAGACACGCCTTGACCCCGACTCACCTTAGGACCGCCTTCGACCGTCGTTGGACCACCGTTGACCGCCCAAAACTCAGTTTGACCGAGTTTTTATACATGTTACTAGTGTTGTTGTGAGACCGTCTTAAGACGAGATTTTAACCCCTTTACCGTGACCCAAGTAGTGGGGTGGTCTTGGGTGGTGGTTAGGGTGGCTGTGGTGGCGGAATAGGGGTGGTAAAAGGTGGTTGTACGGCTGTTTGGTAGTTGTTGTTGTTGTTGTTGTTGTTGTTGTTGTTGTTGTTGTATGTTGTCGTGTTGTGCGTCATTGCTGTTGTTGCTGGTGGTTGGTGGTGGCTCGTGTGGTGGCGCCAGGAAGTGGCCGTGATGGTCGTGACCTGGTTGGGGCAGTGGTGGTGCGAGTGGTGGCCTGTTTTGATTGGGTTTTGTGTTGTGTTGTTGTTTGGTGTCGGTTGGTGTTGGTGGTTGCTGGCGGCTGGTTGTCGCCTCGTGACAACTGCCTTGGGCAGCTGTGGTGGCGGCCGGCCGTCATGGGCGAGGGTGAGGGAAGGTGGGCCTCGATGATGGGCCATAGTGGTGGTCTAGGCGGTTGTTATGGGTTGTTTAATTAAGACGAGATTTAAATAGCTTTAAGACGGGTTTTTATTTAATTAGTTAATTCGTATTTAATTTAATTAGATTAGTTAGTAATTATATTTAATTATCGTAATTAGGTGCCGGTTTTATGGAGGACCGCACTTTTTATCCATTGGCTTGCTTATTTGACGGGATTGCTTAAAGGTAGGTTTATCCTACTCAGTTCAATAATGTGTTTATTCGTTAAATGAGTCATTTGTCATCGTTTGCATTTAATGAGTCGGTAATTTGCATGTTATATGATGACTTGTATTATTGTGTTGATTTGTATGTCGGATGACACGGAGGTTGATTGGTTGCTTGTTATGAAGACGGAGGACGATTGAGAGATCGTCTTCCGCTTAGGTCGCCTCTTGGAGCTTCCCACTCCAAGAGGGATGTGCACATTAATGACTTGAGTTTTGGACACACGACGTCTGGCAGGGGACCCGAGTCGCTCTTGGGCCCGGTACTACTGACGTGTTCGGAGTACCTTGTTTGAGTGCGGTGTCGTGGACGTGTTCCTGGCACCGGCCGTTGTGGGTACGCCTGGGCGTGTCCCAGTTCCGGTGTGACGGTTGGATATTGGTATCTCATTCATGTCGTAGCACTTAGTCGTATTGCATGTTGTTTATCGTTACTGACGTTTGTGTGTCTGTGTCTGTCACCTATCTTGTTTGGGGTGGCCTGTGTCGATACATATGATATCCTTTGGTCATATGGGGAGCAGGTTATGTACAGGTTGTTTGGTTAGCACGCGGGAGATGGGACGAGCTTGACGAGTCACGTAACTAGTATAGTTGCTAGGAGAGTATAGTAGTCATGAGTTGTATTTTATTTATTTGTTTACGTTTATATAATCATTAAACTTTATATTTATAATAGAAATGTTCTTTGATTGAAGTTTTGAAACACTACCTCGGGAAACGAGAAGGTAATACCTTTAATTATCTTGGCCGGATAATTGGGATGTTACAAAGTGGTATCAGAGCGACGATTTTTGAAC
Source organism: Silene uniflora (assembly GCA_018983105.1). Taxonomy (NCBI): domain Eukaryota; kingdom Viridiplantae; phylum Streptophyta; class Magnoliopsida; order Caryophyllales; family Caryophyllaceae; genus Silene; species Silene uniflora. Next base: position 27,850 of record JAGPOY010000144.1, on the reverse strand, counting down.
CTAAACCAATGAACAAAAAAAAAGAAAAAAAACAAACTAGTAAGTGATATGGATTTGAGTCAAGTAGAGAGGATTTGATGCACTTAAAGGATTTAAAAGAAGGGTTGAAATGTGGAATTATGTATGGACATCAAGTTTGGGAATTTGGAAACACTAGGAAGATGAGTTAGCCTATACCAAGTTATGAGTGAGTGAGTTAATTACATGAGATGCCTTGTGGATAATAGGACAATGAGTGATACGTGATCTAGGTCGAAACTTTGTTGTTTGATGGAACTTATGGATAGTGAACGAGGTTTGGGTTGCATATTAAGGTATAATGTTATTGGACATGGCTTGAAAAATTGGGTGATAAACAAATGACAATAATTGAATGACGGAGTAGTGAGGAAACAATTGAGTTACCTAAGGGTAGAATAAGCTGATAAATTGGGTTGTTCATAATTGTGAGAACATGTAAATTGAATTAAAGGATTGACAAGAATTGAAAGATAGTAAGCATAGATTGATGAAATAGGAAAATAAGAGGGTACTAGATTGAATTTGAGGTAATCAAGGATAATTGAGGGTGCAATATGTCTAGTAAATGTCGTACTGAGAAATGAATGGCGAAACCATTTGAAAGTTAGTATATATGTGTGAGATGGTAATTGATGATCATGTTATTATGCCGACATCGGCCCTTTTTCGGGGGATATTCTTTTGTTAGACCAAGAGACGAGGTTGTCCATTGAAAGTTGAGTTTTCGAGGAATGTTAATTGCGAGATAAAGTTGTGGATCTAGTATTACCAAGCTTGTTTTTCGTGGTCATAGGAGTAAGAGTGTGGCATTGAGGATTCAATTATATTATTGAGGTACTTGATCATTGGGGTTATACAGAGTAACCGTTTAATCTAAGTATGTATGCATGACGAGTGAAAGTAGTTGGTGAGACTTTGGCCTATTGGTGATAATATAGACGATATTTGTAAAATTGCCTCCCAATCGTCAAGTGAAGCGCCAAGAGTGTACATGTGATCTTCTTGTAGTGTCCGTTTGAGGAATTAGAATGATGGCCTTAGAGCCACGAGTTCGTCTATTAGTATTTGTGTGATGAAATAAGAAAGTTTGGAAGCGAGTTTGAGAGCAAATACTTTCTGCTCAGGTGGCACTCGACCGAGTAGCCTCCTATACTCGACCGAGTGGCCCGCTTTGACCCTTGTTTTGTCAATGCTCGACCTAATATTGGGTGTACACCCTTATATCGCGGTTTATCTTATTTGACTAGTGTTTAGATGAACATGTTGACTCATATGGATGAGATCTTGTGAATTGTTTACGTTTGATCGCCTATGTGGCATTTTGCAAGAAAATGGAAATTGTGATTTGACATGAGTTGATTAGTGACAAAAATGACATGATAATCTTGTTTGCGTGCTAGTTGACGTGATTTAGTTTTGTTGTGTAGAAGTAAGATGAAACATGCAAGTTATGTGTCGCATAGTGGTCATTTGCATGATCGTATAGCGTGGTCTTCCGGATAAGTGAAAGTGTTGAGGAGTAATGGGAACGGATATGCAAACACATGCGTGATCATGTGGTGGATTTGACGTGGTATATGCGTAGCATGATGTCCAGAAATGAGAATGTGGAACATTGTCGAGTCACGTAACAGGAAGTTTTACATTATTTGATTGTTTCTTAGAGTTCGCATAATCGTGGTTGATTTGTATACATGTGAAGTATGAGATTTGACGTTATATAGATACGTACTAATAATCTATTTATACCCCGTAATAGTTACGTATACATATATGCCACATGATTTGGGAATATTATGGAAGTATAGTACTGCTGACAACACGACCACAACACATCACATCATGCCATTGATTTTCACGCCCCCGTTGACGGCACCTCCTGCCATCACCTCACGCCGTCATCAGCTCACGTCGCCATCACCCCACCGCTCCTCTTCCCCTTTCTTTCTTTCTCCTCTCGTCCTCCATGGTCAGATCTTGTGGTTGTGTGTAGATTTGCGATTTTTATTCAGTTAAAATATTTGTGGTTGGCGGTCATATGTTGGCGAGGAAGGTGGTGCTCATAAGGTGGCGGTGGGGTGATGAAGGTTTTTTTGAGCCTCCTCTCGTCCTCCAACCCAGATCTGGGTTTTCTTCTTTTTTTTTTCTTTTTTTATTAATTGTTCGGCGGTTGTTGTTGGTGTTTGGTGGTTGATGTGGTGATATCGTGGTGTTGCTGTGGTGGTTGATGGTGGGTCTAGAGTCGTGGTGGTTCTGCCGCCTGTTTCATATATTTTTTTTTTTTTTTAAAATCTGACCGGTGGCTTTTTGGGTTGATGGCGGGACCTGTGATTAATATAAACCGTAGAGGACGTAGCTTGTTAATCATTAAAGTTTCATACTTTACGACTAAAGTTTCATATATAGACTACAACTAAAAGTTACATAATCGTTAAAATTACATTATTACATGAATTCAAAATCTATACCATAAAGTTTCATAGATTACGACTAAAATTTCATAAATTACGACTAAAGTTACATAATCGTTAAAATTAATTATTACATAAATTCAAAATTTTATATCATATATGACATAAAATAATTCGAAATTTGTAAATTCAAAATTTTATATTAAAAATATCATAAAAATATTAAAGTTATAATTTTTAGCATTAAAGTTCCACTCGTAAAACATTAAAGTTATATTTTTAAATCAGTGAAATTAAAAAAAAAATAATCACAATGATATTATCACATAAATTAAAAATTTTATATTTTAAATGGCTTAAAAAAATTAAAGTTACAATTTTTAGCATTAAAGTTTCAGTTGTAAAACATTAAAGTTATCCTCAAAAATCAAATTTATAAAAATTACTTTACAAAATGATCTTAAATATTAAAGTTACAAACATAAATGATTAAAGTTACAGTTTCAAAATCTATAGTTAAAGTTAGGACTCACAGGACTCACCATTTTTGGTGGACTCATTATAACTATCCATACCTGATCACGCAATTACCGCAATTAAATCTAACTATCCATACCTGATCACGCAATTACCGCTTAGAAAAAGGTATATCTCACTCAAGGTTAAACTTCTATGCACTTGACCATATGACTAACACTCAACCTTCGATCAATGCTCTCTATATCACTACCTAAAGCCTCTTTGCACCCTGAAAACCAATTCCCTATAGCCACTCTATTAATCCCATCAACTTAATTGCCCCAATTCTCCGTACTATTCCCGTTCATGCTCGTTCTAAACTCTAGCTTACCACCAAAGTTACACACCATGCAATCATTCTATCCAACGCTCTGTCATTTATTTTCTCCAAATACTCATGGCTATATGTCATATCACATATCCTATAGGTATATATCTCCTCGATCTCACTTCCTCACTATCATACTCCGTACTTTCCATAATTCTTTACTTTTACGTCTCATAACTCTCATGAATATAAACTCAACTCACTTCCATCCTTCTTGTCTCATTACACTTGATAATATCGTCAACAACGTAATTCCGTACTCCTACTACCTAGCTCCTTAGAAATTCCATTATCCTTTCATTGTTCAAAAGTCCAATCTTAGCAGCTCGCATTAATAACGCCTTATTCACTCTCTTACATAATCACTCCCAATGTGCTATTCACTCATACTCACCACCCATAAATCCATCCACTCAATGTTTTCTCCTTACTTGATTATATATTCCTTTAACATCTCTAGAACCCAAGATTCGCCTCATTCCGTTACTTCCCAAAAATTACACACTAGACTCGCCTCTTATTGACCAAGTCGTCACACACTAACCATGTACAAATCTACATCGCAGTATACACTCGACTACTATGTGTCTCTCTACTCCATTTATCCTTAACCAACATAATCATTCTTATTCCCCTCTATTATCTCTCGCCAATCCCAATTTTCATCGACTCCTGTGTACCTTTAATTCCTTCATTCTCACATTCCGCAAACTTACCTTACTACTTGACCATATATAATCATCACTACCATGTTACTCACCACACTTCCTAAAATATGTGCCTTGACTTAATAAGTCATCAAATTCCACTTCTATCCGTCATATAATCAAATACACCCACATATCCTTCTCACAAACCATACTAATCGTAAGATGATACTCTCCACCTTATAGGATCCGACTCACTCAAGCTAGAAAACCAATGCATTACGAAGCCAAAATATACATGTTCACATAACTTCCGACTCATACGGTGTAAGGGTATAGCCACCGACTCAAAACAACCGCCTACAGGGGTGCTAGGTCGAGTACACGCTCGTACTCGGTCGAGTAAGGGCAGCTCGGTCGAGCTAGTAACAGCTCGGTCGAGCTACACACTTCCAGAAACTTTCCAGAGTGTCGCAGGTAGCTAGCTCGGTCGAGCCTTAAGTCAGCTCGGTCTAGCTCTAGTCGGCTCGGTCGAGCTAAGAGCCAGCTCGGCCGAGCTACCTATAGTGCTCAGCAACATTCAGTTTTTGTAAAACAGTCATAACTCACTCGTTTCTTGGTCGTTTTGGGCGTGCGACCTATCGTTAGAACCGTAAGACAACAAGCTACCACCTCAAGTTGGAATCACGGCAATATCATTCCTAGAACTCTACTTATAGACGTTTTAAGTCAGACTTCCCAAAATTCGACTTTCACAAAACAATATCTCTTGCCTAAACAACTTAAGCAACCATAAGGGCGGACACAAAACAACTCAAAACCTCAAAAACCATCATGTTAGATGAAACAAATCATGCCTCTACTATCAAACAAGTAAAATATATACTTCTTGATGCGTGTATTTTATATAGACTTTTTAGTCATGTTTGGCACGCATTCTTATGCATTTTAGGTGACTTTATGTCACTTTATACCCCGAATATGCTACTTTATGCTTTCTATGTCATTTTGCAGGTACTTGTTGATTAGTAGCAGAAACCGACCCATATTATGCCCCGTAAGCTCAAGTGGAGACGTTAGAGGAGTTGGAGACCAGAAACTACTCACCTTGGGAGGCGCGAAGCCATTGGATGCGTTGCTGAGCGTCCAAGTTACTCGATTGATGTCTACTTTGCTCGATCGAGGACCACATTGCTCGATCGAGTGCTGTCTTTAGTCGATCGAGAGACACCTTAGTCGATCGACTATTGCCCTTGGTCGATCGACCACTTTCCCAGTCGATAGATCTTTACTGTTGGTCGATCGACCACTATTATTCGCTGAACGAGATATTTTAAATATCTCGGCCCATATGTTTCGTGTTTAAGACTTTTCTTCTTTTATTTAAGAAGAACGACATAATTAGGGATTATTCACTCATTATCATCGACTGTAACTTTCATCTTTGCTTTTATACACTTTGGTTTGCTACGATTTCCGATCTACAACTTTGTAATCTTACTCTTTCCCTTTTAGTTCATTCTTGTTCCTTTACTGCTTTTATTATTTCTCTTATCAGTTATTATGTCTTATGTTATTATCTTAGCGATTGCTAGTTTAATATCCCGAGCCATGTGTAGCTAATTCCTTTAATATGTTAGGATGAGGGAAACCGTGGTACCAATATGATAGGATTGACATGTTAGATTAGTTTTGCGATAAGAATTGTTCTGAGCAATATAATTGTGATTTGGTTGAATGAATGCACGCAGGAGACCAATCGTTTAGTTACCCCCGACCTAGATCGAAAGATTGGAAGGGAAGGTTTGCTTAGTTACAATAGGTGATACCTAATTAGGGCGAAAGTCAATTAGGGAGACCCTAGGGCGATTAGAGACCGAAAGGGTATAATCGTAGGTTTAAGGACCGAAAGGTGACGACCTTGCTCTTCTTATCAATAAATTAACCGACCCAGTTGACCCGATAGTGTAGTTGCCACGGTAGACCGATTCCTAGCATATTTCTCTCTTTTATCTGATTTATACCCATATTTCTTGCTTAATTTTTCTTGTCTCAATTTCTCTTCCCTTGAATCTCGTAGTGTAGTTACCAAACAATCAAAACCCCCGAATCTGTTAGGTAGATGGACTAGATTTTACTAATAGAATATATGCCTCCCTGCGGAGATCGACCCTACTTCCGCTAACTACCTAGTTAGTAGACATAGGTTATTTTTGGTGTGCATCGACACGCATCAAATTTTGGCGCCGTTGCCGGGGAGGCAATTTTTCTGTTTGTTTTATTTAGTTCTAATGATCTTCATCCAGTTTCCACAGGGTGAAGATGAATCCTTTGGTGCCTATATAGACAGGTACAAGGAGTGGCTAGCTACGCTGCAATATGGAACTATGACTGCCCTCCAGAGCTGCATGTCTATTATTCAAGGTATGAATGACTCCACACGAGCGTACCTCGACTCCATAGGTAAGGGAGACTTCAGTGAAAGACCTATTGCTGAGGTCTTGGAATTCATTGAGTGGTTTGCTATTGAGAGTGTTGAACCTACGTTTTCACTTCAGCCAGACATAGATGAGGGCGTGAGTGAGACTATAGTGACCCTTTTACAAAATGGGGACGTTGTTGACAGAAACACAGAGGATGGGACCTTAGGCACAGTTGATAGTCCTTTCTTTGAGGAGAATCTAGAACCCCTCTATGTTGAGTTTTCAGACGGTGAGCCAAGTGAGGAGGACTTGACGAGTCTCCTACGAAACCCGTTTTGTGACGAGTCTTGGGATAAGGAGAGTGAGGATGGGCGATTTGAGTGTCTTAAGGTCAAATGGGACTCATACGACGATGTAGATGAGCATGTTATGGGAGACCCCGTTAACACATTTAACTTTACTACCCCTTGCATCTGGGACGATTACCCACCTACTCCATCTCACGTGGAATGCCCGTCTGAGCCGATTGTTTCTATTCATGTGTTTCCATTATCATATGTTTCTATTGTCTCTAACTTCCCGCTTACCTGTGATTTGAGGTTTGGTGTTTCACCTTCGGCTAAAAGGTGAAATATTTCAGTGGATTGGTACAGGAGCTGCCAAAGGAAGTTTTCTAAGCTGAGGCGATGTTTTTCATTGCTTCTATACGCTCCTATTATATGTTTATGCTACTTATGCTAGTGGCGTATGGAGGTGGTGGTTGTGTTATCCCGTTTGCAATACTATTGGTTGTTGTCGTGTGTTGTTCTTGTTAGTTGTTGATGTCGTGTTAGCTGCTGTCGGGTATGACGTAGGTCGCTGATGGTGTTGGATTACGGTGAGGTTCACGGCGGTGGATTGTAATGGTGGTGGTGGTCATGGATAGTGATTTATCCACGTCTTTGTACACGTTGCGTCGGGTTCGTATGGGATGTTAAGGTTGCGTGGAAACGGTGGGGGCGTGTTTGGGTGGCCAGGTCTTGGTGGGTAGCTGGTGTTTGGTGTGAGGCTCGGTAGCTGATGGAGGGGCACACGGTGGAGAGTGTGGCTAGGGGGTTAGTATGGTTATGGGTGGTTTGTGTGGGGAGTGTAAACACGGGTGACATGGCGATTGGTTGTGTTGTCTCAATAACATAATGAGTTTAATTATTAGTTAACGATTATATAATTAGAATTACAATTAGAATTATTAGTAATTATGAATTGTTAATATATTTGTTAGGTGACGGTTTCGTGAAGGATTCTTTAATTGGATTTTTTGCTGCGTTTATTGGAGTATTTGCTTGCCATGTAGGATAACTACTCAACTGATTCTTTTATTGTGTTGCTTATTGTGTGGATATTTATATTACGAAAGATGGATGTTAGTTTCTGGATGGACGATGGTTGAGTTATTATTGTTAATCAGTTTTATTGAATTAAGCGTATTCATATGGTATTGTTATGATGAGATTATCATCAGTCTCGGACTGGGACGACAATGAGTATGAGTTTATCCTCAGTCTCGGACTGGAACGACATTTGAGTTTATCCCCGGGCTAGGAGTTGGCCGGACGACGGTGTTGTGGAGCCTCGGTCAGGGACAGGGACGACTATATGGTATTGTTGGATTGATTGGTGATGATGTTTACTCCATTTAGTGCCAGTTGCTATTGTTGAATATTATTATCTTTGTTTAGTTATTCTACTCAACCGCGAGGTTGACAGTGTATTCGTGAACACCTGTGATGAACCATAAATGGGGAGCAGACTTGCAGGTGCTTGAGTTAGCTGGACTTGGGAGCTTATGGGAATACGTGAGGATTTAGCCAAAGATTACTTAGAAGTCTAGAACACATAGTTTCAAACAGTTGTCTTTTATATTTATTTCCGCTGCGATGTATTTATTTATTTAATCAGTTAATTTGCAAGGTTGTAATTTGACGTTAATTATAATGATTTTAATAAAGTACTTTGGTTTGTTTTCTTTTGTTATTCACTACCTCGGGAAACCGGGATGGTAACAGTCCTATTTATTTGTAAATGTCTTGCTAAAGGCTTCTAAATAAATGGGGGTGTTACAAAGTGGTATCAGAGCAAAATGATCCTCAGGCCTAACCAATGAATCTAATAATGAATATAGGATGTGTCTCATAAAATGAACCCGGGTAGAAACTTTTAGGAGCCCCTTTTAGGCTTGGGATGAGTAGGGCCCCTCATACCAAACTTCTGGCCCTTTCAGTTTTGAACCGGTTACCTTGAGAGAAATACAAGAGTGGGGTAAAAAGAGTAGAAGTATTTTGTGTCTTAAGGGTCAATTGTCTGCCTTAAGATGAATATTTCTAACCTTGATGCAGGATGGGGATTGAGGTAAGTGGTACGAGGTGTATGAGTTGGCCTAAGGCTGTATTGTGTGTGTTGTACGTTGATGTTGAGATTTTGTTGCAATTTGAGTTGAGTGATCGTTTATATATTAAGATGGAGGGAATTATGAATTGACTATACATGAGAAATTGGATGATGGTATTCTTGATTGAATGTTTTACATATATGGATGTTATATAATGTGTGAAATAGATATTTCATGTCTAATGATATGCGGATTTTGTGACCCCGAAACCAAGTTTAGCTATTTTGTTGCACCCTAATCTTTTGGTTAGATATATTGGTTACGCGGACGTAACTCTTTTAAGGGGGATGTGATGTAAGATCTAGTATTTTTGTGATAAATTAGGGCATTTTGAGTGATAATACACTTAAACGTTAAACTTTTCTGTCAATTTAATTTAATCTAGTGATGTAATTGGTTTTAAACAAAATGCTTAAATCGTCATGTTATTTACTTTGTTATTTGTTACACTCGTGGAATCTTAATAAAGTATTCGAGACGAAGTTTATTTTTAGGGGGGGTAGAATGTGATACTACTGATGTTTTGAGTTCTATAACTTTGCTTATGTGGTTTTATACGATTGTTAATCTATGCTTTATACATGTGCGATTGTTTTTATAATATAAGTTTATAATGATAGCATTTCTTGTGGGAATATATGGAGTTAATATTTTGAGTACTTGGGGTGAACTTCGGGGACGAAGTTCTTTTCAAGGAGGGAAGACTGTAATACCCGTAAATAAATAAGGATTTACATTAGTAAATAACGCATTTTAAATAATTAAATTATAGTATTTATAATTAATAAAATGTGAGTACGACGGGAAAATATAATAAATAAGAGTTGAGTCGGGAATTTGTTATGTGGACCTTGGGTTGCGTGCTTGTAATTCCGAGTAGTAGTAGTAGTAGTAGTAGTACTACTACTACTACTACTACTACTAATAATAATAATAATAATAATAATAATAAGAGTTTTTTGTCAAAAACTACCTTATATTTAGGTATATTTGTAAAAACACTACCTTAAATTAATTTTTTTGTTTTCTACTACCTTTGTTTTCTTTATTCTTGGTCAATAACTACCTATGCTAAATAAATAGACGAATTTGGTCATTTTTCTAATTTAAATCTATCTCCCTTGTCATTTTTATGTTTTAATCTTACTTAGGTACGATTTTGGCAATTCATAATGTACTTACGTTTAACTTTAGTAGATGTTCGTAGTTATTATTGAAATGCGAAAACATAAATTTTGCTTATTTGAAATTAAATTGTTGGTTGAATGAAGTTGATTATTGTTGTTTGATGTTAAGCGAGTCATGTGAGATAGGTTAATGTCGCTAAATCGACCAAATCTTGTCATACTTTCAGCATAGGTAGTTTTTGATCAAAAAAAGAGAAAACAAAGGTAGTTTAAAGCAAGAAAAATAATATATGGTAGTAATTTTACAAATACCCCTAAATATAAGGTAGTTTTTGACAAAAAAACTCTAATAATAATAATAATTATAATATTTTTATAATAATACTAATATGGTAAAAATAATAATTGGCTTAACTTCGCTATTGCTAAGAGGGTGGGGGCCCATATTGTATCTCGGCTGCCAACCAATTTCTTGTAAAAATATTGGTGGTTTATAATAAAAGATCCTGTTTTAAAAAAAATAAAAATAAAATAAAATAATAATAATAATAATAATAATAATAATAATAATAATAATAATATTTTTATAATAATACTAATATGGTAAAAATAACTAAGTTTCCTAATTTATTACTACAACTAATTCTAGCACTATAAATAGATGGAATAGCCCTACAGTAAACCTAATAATTGGCAAAATAGAGGAAGAAGGAGATCTAGAGGGAAAGAAGAAGGAGAATTAGCTTTATTATCGTCTTAAGGTAAATTCTAAACCGTCTCAAAACTACTCGTCTTAAGACGATTATAACTTGTTAATTAGACCACCATGTGACTAGCCGAGACCATGACCTTGATCGTGGGACACCAGGGATTGATTATGACCAGTTGTTGACGTCGACGACCTTTCCGTGGTGGTAATTGGGGTGGTTTTCGTGGGGTGGTCGGGTTGTAGCTGAATGTTTGAAACGCGAATTCAAACCCCTATACATGACCGTCGTGACCTGGGATTGGGGTGGTTTGACTCGTGGCAGTGGGGCCGGCAGTTTGGGGTTGTTATGGTGGTTAGTGGTGGTGGTTGGTGCGGCTGTGGCCGGAAATTCGAGAAAACAGGGGAAACAGGGGGAGTTGTTGATTGTTGTGACCGTGTATGTATGGGCTAGAAGTAAGGCCTTTGTGCTTCGACTAAGACCGACATAGGGCATGGGTGGTGCCGGTGGTCCCACCGTTGGTCATAAGAGACCACGATGGTGGTTGCTAGTGGCGTATGGAGGTGGTGGTTGTGTTATGCCGTGTGCAATACTATTGGCTGTTGTCGTGTGTTGTTCTTGTTAGCTGTTGATGTCGTGTTAGCTGCTGTCGGGTAGGACGTAGGTCGCTAGTAGTGTTGGGCTAAGGTGAGGTTCACGGCGGTGGATTGTAATGGTGGTGGTGGTCATGGATAGTGATTTATCCGCGTCTTTGTACACGTTGCGTCGGGTTCGTATGGGATGTTAAGGTTGCGTGGAAACGGTCGTTAGGGCGTGTTTGGGTGGCCAGGTCTTGGTGGGTAGCTGGTGTTTGGTGTGAGGCTCGGTAGCTGATGGAAGGGCACACGGTGGAGAGTGAGGCTAGGGGGTTAGTATGGTTATGGGTGGTTTGTGTGGGGAGTGTAAACACGGGTGACATGGGGATTGGTTGTGTTGTCATAATAACATAATGAGTTTATTTATTAGTTAATTATTATATAATTAGAATTAGAATTATTAGTAATTATGAATTGTTATTATATTTGTTAGGTGACGGTTTCGTGATAGATTCTTTAATTGGATTTTTAGCTGCGTTAATTGGAGTATTTGCTTGCCAGGTAGGATAACTACTCAACTGATTCTTTTATTGTGTTGCTTATCGTGTGGATATTTATATTACGAAAGATGGATGTTAGTTTCTGGATGGCTGATGGTTGAGTTATTATTGTTAATCAGTTTTATTGAATTACGCGTATTCATATGGTATTGTTATGATGAGATTATCCTCAGTCTCGGACTGGGACGACAATGAGTATGAGTTTATCCTCAGTCTCGGACTGGGACGACATTTGAGTTTATCCCCGGGCCAGGAGTTGGCGGGACGACAGTGTTGTGGAGCCTCGGTCAGGGACCGGGACGATTATATGGTATTGTTGAATTTATTGGTGATGATGTTTACTCCATTTAGTGCCAGTTGCTATTGTTGAATATTATTATTGTTGTTTAGTTATTCTACTCAACCGCGAGGTTGACAGTGTATTTGTGAACACCCATGATGAACCATAAATGGGGAGCAGACTTGCAGGTGCTTGAGTTAGCTGGACTTGGGAGCTTATGATAATGCGTGATGATTTGGCCAAAGATTACTTAGAAGTCTAGAACACATAGTTTCAAACAGTTGTCTTTTATATTTATTTCCGCTGCGATGTATTTATTTATTTAATCAGTTAATTTGCAAGGTTGTAATTTGACGTTAATAATAATGATTTTAATAAAGTACTTTGGTTTGTTTTCTTTTGTCATTCACTACCTCGGGAAACCGGGATGGTAACAGTTCTATTTATTTGTCAATTTCTTGCTAAAGGCTTCTAAATAAATGGGGGTGTTACAATATGGGAGCGTTACCATCTCGACATAACCGAGGTAGTGAACATCAAAAGAACAACACGATTACCTTTATTAATAAATCTAGTTAAATGACATATAACTGTCTCAAAACCAACAATTGAAAGATAAACTGTCTCAACAATAATAATACTAATGTCGGCTAAACTAGTTCTAAGCTTGTGGCGACTCTTCCCATCCCAGAAGCACGTCATCATCAACAAGCTCATTACCTGTTAAACCAACTGCTCACCATCCCCGAATGGATCACAGCAAGTCAAAGACAAACAATCGGGGTCAGTCAACTGAAAGTATAAGTAAAGACAATCAATATAAACACAGCGGAAACAATGCAACAACACAAGCCAAGAGTGATCTCCGGTCTTGACACGGCTGTTGCAACCCTATCAAAAATAAAACCAACTGGTCTCAACTAAATGCAGTAAAGGCAGTCGAGTATCGAATCCACAGGGAGATAGGAATCCTATAGCTAACCAAGTCCGTCAAAGTAACCAAATTGGGGGATTTTGTTTGTTTGTTTTTAAACTACGAAGATTAAAGGAAAGGGCAATAAAATAGAGAAAATAATAGAGAGAGAGAACTAGGATCTTCGGTTCACCATTGCTTAAGGGTCGGACTAATATCATGCATATCTTGGTCAGGTCCGTGGGTAGTGATAAGGTCCTTTCGGTCCGCTAATCGCCCTAAGACAATACTAACTTAGCTTTCGCCCTAATTAGCAATAATCCTAATGCACGTTGCAGATCTGCCCTATTCCAATCTTTCGATCTAGGTCAAAGGGGTATCAATTCAATCAATTGAATGCGTCGACTCAAACAATTAAAAGACAATTAAATGCAACAGAACATACGAATCTTAATCAAAATAAACTAATCAATTCATCCTAGCTTTGCCGTGGCTACCCTAAATCCTAGCGAAGAAATTAGCTACGCATAATCGGAAATAAAGCAATAACAACCAAGGGATAAGTAATTAGCAACATTATTAAATTAAATAAAAAGAAGGAATAATAATACCGAGGTTACAAGGAAGGGGAAGAATGGAAGAGCATAAAAATCCGATCCAAAAATCGAAGTAAAGAAAATAACAGTAGTTTTGTTTCTAGGTAAAAGAAGAAGTGCCTCCCAAAAAACTCAAGTATCTCGTCCTATATGATCATAAGAGTAAAAATATCTTGCGCTCAATACTTAGCCTATCAGTTCTCGCGGCCCATCAGCAAAATCTCTTCGATCGAGCGAATTAAGTACTCGATCGAAGACAATCTTCTAAGAAAATGGTCGATCGAAAGGTTCGCCATAGAGATAGTGCTCGATCGAGTACAAGACTACTCGATCGAGGTCTTGGAAGAGGGAAAGAGGTCGATCGAGGTCTGGGATCACTCGATCGAGGGCTTTAGTGTATTTATCTCGTTCTTCCAGCCTTTAAACTCGTCTCCACACGACCCGAGATAGCAGGTTTCCGTTCCAACTCTCAAATGCATGCTTAGAGGACCACCATTGGGCTGATTTCTCGTCATTCCGGTTCGTATCTGCAAATTAATGCAAAACAAACCAAAGTAGACTATTCGGGGGCATTTATAGTAGAATACTAAAATATAGGCATAGAAATGCGTGCTAAAAGGCCTAAAAGGTCTATAAGAAATGCACGCATCAAACTTCTCCAAACCAAACCTTTGCTTGTCCTCAAGCAAATAGGATGCAAACAACTAATGGAACAGACAAACTCGTGACCACTACAAATAGTCTACTCAAACCAATTTAATGCAACAGTCAAAACTCAGCAACATTGTCAAATGCAAACGAGCTACAAAAATGTTTGAAAAATAACTGAACCGTCAACCTTGCTAGACCTTCAATATCGGACTCTCACGGGTCACTCTTCTCTCATCAAAGCAAAGGGTAAGCATAAAATTTGTGTAAGAGAGAGGGAGAAAATAGTCGCTCACCTAACTACGACCAAGTGTTCATGCATCGCTAACTAACATGATAAAAGATTCAGTCACCATACACACGCATAACCACCGTTCAAGGACTATCACATGCCGAATACTTGCAATATTTGGATAAGTGAAGTAATGGGTAATAAGGGCAAAACAATAATGGAAAGGTGGAGGTAAAGCGTCAAGCTAGCCACCTAAACTCAGCCAAATAACAACATACGTCTTCTTATCTCACGATAAAGCACAATGCCAAGATTTGGCAGAAAACTCACTAGAACTAAGTAAATCGAATCAGAAACAAATCTGGTTAGCTTTTTAAGCTCATACTAATTCCCCATATGATGTAAATAAAGCATGGGAATAGAGACCATAATTTTTCTTTTCTTTTTGTCTCTTTTGATTTTTTTTTTCTTTTTCTTTTTCATTTTGTAATTTCCAGCTAACCTCTTCAAAAGATGCAATTCCAATTCAATATTCCACTTTCTTCAAATACCAACTCCATGATAAAAATGCGAACCAAATTGAATAATGATAAAATATACCGCAACAACCAACACTAAACTAGCTCAACGCAAGGTAGGCTAAATTTTGGGTGTAGATTATGGGTCAACTGGCAGTTTTGGCTAAAAGTGGAGTTAAATGGGTATAATAAGAAAAGGAAATTTGCAAGCATTCTCCAAACATGCGATACCGACCACAAACCAATGCGTGCAGGCAATAAGTATCAAATATCATATACATGCAATGCGATGAAACATGGGAGTAACTACTCACATTCCTACCTGAAACCGGTCATGGATGTCACCAGTTTATATAAGCTCTAAACCTTAGAAAATGTAAGTAGGTTGCCAATATGTCAGGTCAAGTCTATTCGTTCAGCATCAATTTTAAACAAAAACTCGTAATGACTATGCCAAGGATAATGACTGTGCAAGGCTCAAGTAAGGACCAAATGAAGGGTGAGAGAATGACTGTTCCGACTCGACTAATATGCCAAAATAACCGTGGAAATTTTTTAATTTTTTAGAGTTTTTATGCATACGGAAATGAAACGTGATAACAGAAATGCAGTAAAAACAATATGCAGACATAAGATATGGATGCATAACCTCCCCAAACCAAACTGTACAATGTCCCCATTGTACAAAGCAAAGGAAAAGAAATGCAAACTAAGGAGAATGAGTCGGAAACTTACAAAGAACGCGCACCACGAGCCTCCCCAAACCGAACCAGAAGGTGAGGTGGGTAAGGAGCACGATCGAGCAAAACACCAGTAGGATGGTGGTCGATCGAGAAACGAACCCCTCGATCGAGGTGCATTGGGGTCGATCGAAGACGACAGGTGTGCGACCGAGGAGACAGGCACTCGATCGAGAACATGAACTCTCGATCGAGGAACTCAGGGGCTCAAAACTGCTCGATCGAGTAAATGTATCCCTCGATCGAACCAATGTCGCGTCAGCAAGCGACAATTCAGCTTATATTCTGAGTTAGGCAAAACGAGATTAAAAGTGTTTGTAGCACACAAAAACAGAAGTAAAAACACACAGAAATGTCTGAAATAAAGTACAACAAAATACAATATGGGTTGCCTCCCGAAAAGCGTAGGCTTAAGAGGTCCCGCTCGACCTAGAACCTTTAATTGTCAAGCTCCTCAAACTCGTCGAAGTAGAGCACTTCGACGCGACCAACAATGTCGTCAGCTCCATAGTAATGCTTCACATTATGCCCATTGACCTTGAACCGATTCCCCGCGGAGTCTTCTACCTCTACTGAACCAAATTTGGTAACGCCGGTTACCGTATAAGGGCCAGTCCACCTGGATTTCAGCTTACCAGGAAACAATCGCAACCGGGCATTAAGTATCAACACTTTCTGCCCAATCTGAAACTCACGCGGTACAATCCTTTTGTCATGCCAACGCTTAGTCTTCTCCTTGTAGATACGGGAGCTATCATAAGCGTTCAGTCGAAATTCCTCCAGCGCATCTAGCTGCAACAAACGTTTCTCACCACACAAATCAGCATCATAATTAAGTTGGCGAATCGCCCACCAAGCTTTATGCTCAACTTCAACCGGTAAATGACATGACTTTCCATACACTAATCGATACGGTGAAGCACCAATAGGTGTTTTAAAAGCAGTCCTATAAGCCCATAATGTGTCATCCAGTTTAGCACTCTAGTCTTTACGTGATTTAGACACTACCTTACTCAAGATCTCTTTTAGCTCCCTATTAGAGACCTCAACTTGGCCACTAGTTTGAGGGTGATACCCCAAACCCCTACGATATTTGACACCGTACTTAGACAATAAGGCAGTAAGCTGTTGTTCCCTAAAATGCATACCCCTATCACTAATGACGACCCTAGGGACACCAAAATGGGTAAAGATAGACTTACGAAACAACTTAATCACGGTCATGGCATCACAAGTTAGAGTGGTAGTTGCTTCCACCCACTTAGACACATAATCTACAGCAACCAAAATGTACCTGTTACCTTGACTAGACGGGAACGGCCCTTGATAATCAATGCCCCAGACATCGAAAAGCTCGACCTCTAAAATGCCATTCTGAGGCATCTCATGTCTCTTGGAAATGTTTCCCGTTCGCTGACAAGCATCACAACTAGCAACAAACACTTTACAGTCAGCAAAAAGAGTTGGCCAATAAAAACCTGACTGCAATACCTTAGCCACGGTGCGCGATGGACCGTGGTGACCGCCACAAGGAGCTTAATGGCACCCTTCCAGGATAGCTTTGGTCTCCTATTGCGGAATACACCGCCTGTAAAGACCGTCTGCGCACTCCTTAAATAAATAAGGATCGTCCTAAAAGTAATGCTTTGCATCGTGGTAAAACCGCTTCCGCTGCTGATAAGATAAACCCGGTGGCAGCGCCTGACTGACAGCATAGTTGGCATAATCTGCAAACCAAGGTTCAACACCATTATTAGATTGCACAGAAGATAGTACACAAAGAATCATCAGCAAATGAATCATTAATAGGAAGAGAATCCTCCCCCTCCTGCTGCGTTAGACGCGACAGGTGATCAGCTACAACATTTTCTGCGCCTTTCTTATCTTTAATCTCCAAATCAAATTCATGTAAAAGGAGTATCCATCTCATCAACCTCGGCTTAGCTTCCTTCTTATTCAGAAGATGTTTCAGCGCTGCATAATCTGTAAAAATAATCACTTTAGAACCCAGCAAATACGATCTAAATTTATCAAGCGCATAAACAACAGCTAAAAGCTCCTTCTCAGTGGTAGCATATTTCACTTGAGCTTTATCCAGAGTTCGGCTCGCATACTAAATCGCACTCAAAGCCTTGTCTTTCCTTTGACCCAGCACCGCTCCTAATGCGTAATCACTAGCATCGCACATAATCTCAAATGGGCGCGTCCAGTCAGGCGGCTGAATAATGGGTGCGGAGACCAAAGCCTGTTTCAACGTGTTAAAAGCAGAATAACAATCGTCAGTAAAATCAAAAGGAGCATCCTTTAATAGCAATTGTGTAAGTGGTTTAGCAATTTTTGAGAAATCCTTGATGAACCGGCGGTAAAAGCCAGCATGACCAAGGAAACTCCTCACCCCCTTAACATTGACAGGAGGTGGTAATTGCTGAATCACTTGCACCTTTGCTCTATCTACTTCAATACACCTTTCGGAGACTAAGTGCCCAAGGACTACGCCCTCATTAACCATAAAATGGCACTTCTCCCAATTTAGCACCAGATTAACCTCGATACAGCGCTGCAAAACTTTCTCAAGGTTAGCTAAACAATGATCAAAATCATTCCCATAGACACTAAAATCGTCCATAAAGACTTCCATGATAGACTCTATATACTCAGAAAATATCTCCATCATGCACCTTTGAAAGGTAGCAGGGGCATTGCACAAACCAAAAGGCATCCTGCGATAAGCAAACACACCCTTAGGACAAGTAAAAGTAGTCTTTTCCTGATCATCTGGATGAATAGGGATCTGAAAGAACCCAGAGTACCCATCCAGATAACAGAAAAACTCGTGAGAAGCTAACCTCTCTATCATCTGATCAATGAAAGGAAGGGGGAAATGATCCTTCTTGGTGGCGGCATTTAATTGCCGATAATCTATACACATCTGCCACCCAGTCACTAGTCTAGTAGGTATTAATTCATTCTTTTCATTTTTAACAACTGTAGTACCTCCCTTTTTAGGCACCACCTGAACTGGACTTACCCATTTGGAGTGACCAACTGAATAAATAATACCTGCATCGAGTAGTTTCATCACCTCAGCCATCACAACCTCCTCCATCTTCGGGTTCAGCTTCCGCTGACCCTGCCTGCAAGGTTTATGACCCTCTTCTAGCTCAATCCTATGCATAAAGACATTAGGGCTGATGCCCTTAATGTCATCCAATGAATAGCCCATAGCTTTCCTGTTTCTCTTAAGAACAGTCAATAAAGCAGTTAACTGACCGTCATTCAATTTAGCACTAACAATGACTGGAAATTGCTCAGTATCATCAAGAAAAGCATATTTAAGGTCAGAAGGAAGTGGCTTACGCTCGGGAACCTTTACCTCAACGGAACATAAAGTATGTACCAAATGTTCCAACTGTTCCTCCTCAGCATCAGTAAACTCCCGCTCAACTGTAGCAGCTCCAAGCAACTCCAATGCAGCATCATCGTCATCTGAATAATCTGCACACTCATCTAAAAGCATCAAAGACTCTAACGGATCCCTTACCAAGGAATCCGACTAAACCTCATAAGAAGACTTATAAATAACATCAACTGAATAACAAGTATCTTCTATCATTGGTCTAGACAAAGTCTCAGCTAAACTGAATGAAACTGCATCATCCCCTACTGTCAGAGTCAAACGCCCAAGTTTGACATCTATTAGGGGTATTCAAATCGGTTTCGGTTCGGTGAATCGGTTTCATTGACCGGTTAACCGGTCAACCGGTTCACTAAAAAGGCAAACCGTTACCGAACCGTTTTAAACGGTTACTTTCGGTTCGGTAAACCGGTTCGACCGGTTCGGTTCGCCGGTTAACCGGAACCGACAAAAGGCAACACTGAGTCACTGATGATGAATCAAATATTAAAAATCAACAAATTGCTTCTGTTTTCTCTTTTTTGATAAGGAACAAATTGCTTCTGCCAAACGTAAACATATACAACTAAGGAGAATGATAAATAATGTGTACAAAATTTGTTGAATAGACCAATATGTTACAAATAAACATAAAAATAATATAAAAAGAAAGAAGATGCAAACCAAGAACAAAATCAGCAGTACAAAATCGACACTAACAAATGGATCCATGCATACAACTATGGATCGAAGGTTTTTCTTCATTCATCGCAGGGTAAGGCTATGTAGACTAACGACAGCGGCACCGCGGCAGCGGCGAAGCATGCACGACGGAGTAAGAAGCACGGCGAATGGCAGCGCAATCAAAGTTGTTGGGCCGATATTGTTAATGAAAGAAGGGTGACGATGGGGTGCCGGAGGTTGGTGTGTTGAGGGTGACATGCAACCATTGGAGTTTAATGGGTGAGAAGAGAAGAGGCATGACTCATGAGAGAGAGAGAGAGGGAGGGAGGCGTGACTGCGTGAGAGAAGAAGGGGTAATGGGTTGGTTAGGGTTTTTCTATTTATAAGAGTAAATTTCTAATGGGCCTTTAATAATCGGTTCGGTTCGGTTAACCAAAATTTTAAGATTATGAACCGAAACCGAACCAGTTCAGTCGTATTTAAACCGGTTCGGTTCACCGAACCGTTTTGATTTTTCGGTTCGGTGAATTAAACATAAAAAATATGCGGTTTACGGTTTTTTCGGTTCGGTTTCTACGGTTCGGTTAACCGTGAACACCCCTAACATCTATAATAGCCCCGACTGTACATAAAAACGATCTTCCCAAAATAATTTGGGTACGGGTATCCTCAGCAATATCTAACACAATAAAGTCCACTGGAATAAAAAACTTGCCCACTTTCACAGGCACGTCTTCTAAGATACCTAAAAGCCGCCTAACAGATCTATCAGCCATCTGTAGGGTAATATTGGTCATTTTTAGGTGACCCAAATTAAGGTTACAACAAATAGCATAAGGCATGACACTAACACTAGCTCCAAGGTCGCATAAAGCCTTATCGATCACGACATCTCCTATGGTACAGGTAATAGAGAAACTACCCGGGTCTTTCAATTTAGGGGGAGACTTACTCAAAATAAGCTACTAGACTCTTCCATAAAAGCAACAGTAGCAAATTCTCCAAGTGCCCTCTTACGCGTACTAATATCTTTCATAAATTTGGCGTAAGGTGGTACTTGGGTAATTAATTCAGCAAAACGAACAGATACCTGAATATTCTTGACCATAACGACAAATTTGGTGAATTGTCTCTTCGTCTTCGCATCGGGCAACCGACCTGGGTAGGGGACTTTGACCATCGGAAGTGAATCCCTAATTTTCTCTTTACCTTTATCCGCTCTCGGTACCCCCGCAGCAGGGGAGGGTACCCCATCACGTACAATATCATCAACCGTAACTGTACGCTGTAACTCGCTCGATCGAGTCTGAGATCCACTCGATCGAGCAAATTCCTCATCAATACCTCTCGATCGAGCTAGTAAGTTACTCGATCGAGAGCTCTCTCCAGCAGCATCCCTCGATCGAACAAGTGTGGTGTTCGATCGAGGACTCTCCTCAGCATCTTCACTCGATCAACCAAGTAGCGTAGTCGATCGAGGACTGTTCAAGTCTACTTCTCTCGATCGAGCAAGTGCGGCGCTCGATCGAGAGATTTCCTATTCAATTATACTCGATCGAGCTAATGAGGTGCTACATCGAGGTACTCTCTCTACATCTTCTTCAATTTCAGTCGAGGCATCAGTAAGCTCGACATTTATGCTCTCTGGTGTGTGATCGGGTCCATCATAAGTACGACCACTTCTCAAATTGATAGCATGAACTGGGTCTCTGTCCGGAAGTAAAGAATCGCATCTTTCAAGCAATTTACGGAGGGCTTCCGCACTAGATTGTTGCTCAATTTGTTGCGCATGAATGTTTGCTTTAAGATCATCATACTCGGCTTGGGTAATGAGTACTTGACCTTCTTCAGCGGGTTTCTCTTCTCTCGTGGCAGTCAAATCAGCATAAATCTCAAAGAAAGAGCTTCCTTGTTTAAATTTCTTATAAGCTAAAACTCTCCCCCTATCGGCCATACATGAAATCGGATCAAGGCCCTCTTCACCGCATCTATTACATATAACCTCAATAGCATGAACTTGGTGCATTTCAACCAAGTTCCCCGCGTCAACCACATGTAAATTCTCAACACTAGCATTCTTTCGCCGTTCCCCTCTTGGACTCCCATATTCGGCTGTATGGATGGCCATACTCTCAATAAGCTGCCACCCTTTATCATCTTGAACATTTACTTGGAATCGACCTTACGCTGCAGCATCAAGAATAGACCTTTGCTCCTAAGATAGCCCATTGTAAAATTGATTACACAGAAACCACTGCTCAAATCCATGATGCGGAACTGAACGAACCAACTTTTTGAACCTGGCCCACGCTTCACTCAAATCTTCGGTGGTAGATTGAGTGAAGTTTGTAATCTGACTCCGCAACGCATTAGTCCTTCGAGGTGGGAAGTACCGTCTATAGAACGCTAGAGCTAATGAGCTCCAATCTTTCACCCCAGCAGCATTTTTATCTAAATCTCTCCACCAATCCTTCGCATCATCAGCCAAAGAGAAAGAAAAAAGGAATTCCTTTACCTCATCTTGTGTTACACCGGTGACAATAGGAATGGTGGAACAATAATCGGTGAACAATTCCACATGCTTGGCTGGATCTTCATCAATCACCCCTCTAAATAGATTCCGTTCCACCAAGTGAAGGAAGGACGGATGTATCATAAAGGTACCGATATCAGCTGTAGGTAGAAAAGATCCCTTCGGTAAAGTCTCAGCAAAGGCTCGGAATGGCTCGCTATATTGGGCATTCCGACAGTAGAATTATCACAGAAACGCAGGTGCAAACGGTCCTCTTTTAGGACAAATACCTGCAAATACTAAGATACTAGGAAAAATATGAGAACAGTCTCAAGGAATAAATCCCTTGAGACAAAAGACAAACTAAATAAGCTACAAAATTACACCGTCTCCCCGGCAACGGCGCCAAAATTTGACACGGCTGTCGCAACCCTATCAAAAATAAAACCAACTGGTCTCAACTAAATGCAGTAAAGGCAGTCGAGTATCGAATGCACAGGGAGATAGGAATCCTATAGATAACCAAGTCCGTCAAAGTAACCAAATTGGGGGGTTTTGTTTGTTTGTTTCTAAACTACGAAGATTAAAGGAAAGGGCAATAAAATAGAGAAAATAATAGAGAGAGAGAGAACTAGGATCTTCGGTTCACCATGGCTTAAGGGTCGGACTAAAATCATGCATATCTTGGTCAGGTCTGTGGGTAGTGATAAGGTCCTTTCGGTCCGTTAATCGCCCTAAGACAATACTAACTTAGCTTTCGCCCTAATTAGCAATAATCCTAATGCACGTTGCAGATCTGCCCTATTCCAGTTTTTCGATCTAGGTCAAGGGGGTATCAATTCAATCAATTGAATGCGTCGACTCAAACAATTAAAAGACAATTAAATGCAACAGAACATACGAATCTTAATCAAAATAAACTAATCAATTCATCCTAGCTTTGCCATTGCTACCCTAAATCCTAGCAAAGAAATTAGCTACGCATAATCGGAAATAAAGCAATAACAACCAAGGGATAAGTAATTAGCAACATGATTAAATTAAATAAAAAGAAGGAATAATAATACCGAGGTTACAAGGAAGGGGAAGAATGGAAGAGCATAAAAATCCGATCCAAAAATCGAAGTAAAGAAAATAACAGTAGTTTTGTTTCTAGGTAAAAGAAGAAGTGCCTCCCAAAAAACTCAAGTATCTCGTCCTATATGATCATAAGAGTAAAAATATCTTGCGCTCAATACTTAGCCTATCAGTTCATGCGGCTCATCAGCGAAATCTCTTCGATCGAGCGAATTAAGTACTCGATCGAAGACAATCTTCCAAGAAAATGGTCGATCGAAAGGTTCGTCACAGAGATAGTGCTCGATCGAGTACAACACTACTCGATCGAGGTCTTGGAAGAGGGAAAGTGGTCGATCGAGGTCTGGGATCACTCGATCGAGGGCTTTAGTGTATTTATCTCGTTCTTCCAGCCTTTAAACTCGTCTCCACACGACCCGAGATAGCAGGTTTTCGTTCCAACTCTCAAATGCATGCTTAGAGGACCACCATTGGGCTGATTTCTCGTCATTTCGGTTCGTATCTGCAAATTAATGCAAAACAAACCAAAATAGACTATTCGGGGGCATTTATAGTAGAATACTACAATATAGGCATAAAAATGCGTGCTAAAAAGGCCTAAAAGGTCCATATGAAATGCACGCATCAGGTCTCCCTCTCCTTACCAGTAACCGATTACACATCGCAACATGTAGCCCTGCCAGATTACCCATCGCAACAGGTATTCCTCACCGCCAGTGGGGGGACCGCAGCCTGCCCACCTAACAAACCCAAGCCATTAATGTGCACATCCCTCATGGTTGAGAAGACCGGCGAGGCGATAATGGGCGTGATCACCTCTCACAATGACCACTCAGCCATATCAATAATCACAATCTCTCTCAATCAAACCGTGCAAGATTATCAACATCCAATCACATATGAACATAAAGACAGTCTTACGCATACAACAATTAAACTGAGTAGGAATATCCTACCTTTTGCAAATCCTTCAAGACAAGTGTCATAACAATTAATCAATCACAAAGCCTTCTCCACAAACTCATCACCTATCATCATACATCACATAATCAAAATGGATTCACAACAAAATTCCCCAATTACTCTAATTAGGGTTTACTAATAATTATCAATCTAATTACAAATCAATCTAGACAACTTACCTGCGGATTTGGATCGAATCTGATGCGAAATAGTATAGAAAGGTAGAAACAGCTTATGGCGTCGTTCAATTCTCAGAAAAAGGGTTTTTAGAATTAAATAAAACTGATTTGTTAAAGCTTCTTCCCTTTTTATACTAATTGAAAAAACCGATAAAACTATCCGTCAGACCGCTCGGCTCGGCCGAGCTCTACCCAGCTCGACCGAGCTAGCATCGGCTCGGCCGAGTCAACTCTGACTCGGTCGAGCTGCTAACTCGACAGACCCTATGTACTGTTCTAGAAACTGTCCAGACTCTAACAGCTGAGCCAGCTCGGTCGAGCCACACCCAGCTCGGCCGAGCTGCTCACAGCAAAATTCTCGGGTATTACAAACGATCCTTGGTAGTTTGAATGATGGAGTTCGAACTCGTAGAAAACTTAACAACTTTTGTTCGTTACTCCTTCCTCTCAAACATTGAGCCAACAAACATCAAGGAAGCACTTGCAGAACCAGATTAGATCATGGCTATGCAAGAGAAGCTTCAAAAGTTCGAACGGAACAAAGTTTGACATCTAGTTCCAAGGCCAAAAGATCGAACTGTCATTGGTACAAGATGGGTTTACAGAAATAAGCTAGATGACACGAGAGTTATTGTTCGAAACAAGGCCAGATTGTTTGTACAAGGGTATAATCAACAAGAAGGGATGGACTACGATGAGACCTTCGCTCCTGTGGCTAGACTTGAAGCCATAAGGCTTTTGATAGCATTTGCAGTGATGTCGGTCGTACTACACCAAATATAAGACCTAAGTCAACTAACTATGAAGCTAGTGGAAGTAGGGTCGATCTCCACAGGGAGGTAACTAACTATCTATAATCAATTCTGTCCAAGTCACAATTGGGGGTTTAAATTTGGTTTTATCTAAACTACGAGTCTTAAAAGAGATAAATAAGAGAAATAAGCAAGAAAATGACGGTATAAAATCAGATAAAAGAGGGATATGCCAGGAATCGGTCTGCTGCGGTAGCTACACTAACGGTTTAACTAGGTCGGTCAGTTTATCAATAAGAAGAGCAAAGTTATCTCCTTTCGGTCTCAAACCAATGACTATACCCTTTCGGTCTCTAGTCGCCCTAGGGTCTCCCTAATTAACTTTCGCCCTAACTAAGAATCACCTATCGAATCTAAGCGAGTCTACCCTTCCAATCTTTCGATCTAGGTCGGGGTTAACTAATTAACTGGTCTCCTGCGTGCACTCAGTCAACCGGTCTCAATTAAAACTGCATAGAACGATTCATATCGCAAAACTAACCTAACATGTCAAACCCTATCATGCATCTACCGCAGGTTTCCTCATCCTAACATATCAATGGATTTAGCTACACATGCTTACGATATTGCAAATAACATAAACAATTGAATAACTAATAATAGACATAATGAAACTATAATAAAATTGCATAAATGAAAATTAGGGCAGAAATTATAGTGAAGAAATCTCCTTACTACTAAGAGAATAAAAATTCTCTTAGTTTTCCCTCCAAAATGCATTAATCTTAATTAGGAAACAATTAAATCTTTCTTTTAATAAATTTGAATAAACTATTATCTTTTTATTAAAATGTAATATATTTATAATTATACTCTAATCTCTTAATTAAATTCAAAATTATGATTGTTTATCATTATATTAAAATAAAATTGGTATTAAACTATAGAAAGTTGTTATTTTTCATAATGCGATAATGATTATTTTAGAAAATAACTTAACATATACTCCTTCATATTCACGAAAAATACTTAGGTCCTCCAGGACCATGAATGTGTCCTCCTTAACCAATTAGTAGCCTTCATGGCTATATTCGCCTTATGTTTACCTTTATATTTATAGATTTTAAATAGCCATGAAGGCTTCTTATTGGTTAGAGAGGACACATTAATAGTCTTCCTAGATGACCTAATATAAGAATTTTTCTAAGCTTATTTGGTGTGAAAACTATATAATATTTTCCCTTATATTATACCGTTTAAGCATGCTACCAAACTATAATATTTAACGTCTTTGCACATTATTATCTAAAAAGCCGCGCATTTGCGCGGGATCTACACTAGTAAGAGATTAAAGCAATAATAAACGGTAGATTAAGATTAAAGGAAAAAAAGATTGCAATCTCAAGCTATTCCGGCGTAAAGAACTCGAAACCAATCAATTGCAAATCCCGAAATAAAGTTACAGTGAAAAGCTAAAAGGTAGAAAGTAAAAATGTATGATAGTGAATGTATGTGAATGAATTAATCAATGATTAGCTAATCACGTCTAATCTTATTTATAACAAAACTAAACTTTCTAAAACCTAATTAACGCGGACTCAAAAGCCCGTTAGTCAACTTTTGTTCGATCGAGCAAACTACTCCTCTCGATCGAACACTTCTGCTCAGCAAACTTCTCGATCGAGGACATCACTTCCTCGATCGAACACATCCTCTATGGTCTCCCCTCGATCGAGCACAGGACAGCTCGATCGAGTAACTCTTGGCTCCACAACCTCTCGATCGAGCACAGCAGGGGCTCGATCGAGGTCTTCTCGATGGTACAGTTCGTGAGTACTAGAATCTTGGCTTACGGCTTGGACTATGGCTGGTTTCACGCTTCCCTAGGCATGGGTTTCCGCTCCGTCTTCTTCCATCTCCTAAAATGCACACTTGGGACAACTTCTGGCTCGGTTTCCGCAACTTATCGTCTTATACCTGCAAAATGACATAGAAAATACAAGGTAGCATATTCGGGGTATAAAGTGACATAAAGTCACCTAAAATGCATAGAAATGCATGCCAAAATGGACTGTAAAGTCTATCTAAAATACACGCATCAAACTTCCCCAAACCAAACCTTTGCTTGTCCTCAAGCAAACTAAATGCAACTAATATGGACCTAATGGAGAGGAGTAAATCTCAGAGCTAGCTATAAGTCAATGCTAAACCATTTTAATGCACAATTCAACCGCTGCAAGCTCAATACGAAGCGAACAAAATTTATGACGCGGGTTCAAGTCGTCACACCCGATCAAACACATTTATATGCTCAACAAACAAACTAAGTAGATAGCGAGTAAGTCGAGGTCGATCCACGGGACGGTGAGCTTTGGGTTCTTAGTCTATCTATCCTAATCATGCAAG
Organism: Silene uniflora; assembly: GCA_018983105.1. NCBI lineage: Eukaryota > Viridiplantae > Streptophyta > Magnoliopsida > Caryophyllales > Caryophyllaceae > Silene > Silene uniflora. The sequence goes on along the minus strand of JAGPOY010000144.1, from coordinate 210 downwards.
TGTCACAATTATAAGGAGTTTGTAAGCTAAACTAATGTAAGCAAGTAAATAGCAAGGATTAAAACAATAAGGAGGAAAACTAGGAAGAGTGGATTCATATGGGTAATCAAATGGTGGAACACATGTAATCAAGTATTGGGTAGAGTGATTGAGGTCATGATGAAATAGGGTCGAGGCTTTCGATCTTACAACCCTTAGGTCGGAAAGGGT
>JAGPOY010000143.1:0-30090 GCA_018983105.1 Silene uniflora | reverse complement strand
TGAAAGATGAAAAAGGAGGAGGACCTTAGGGGTGATGAGGTGGCAGCCACGAGAGAGAGGAGAAAGAGTGATGGTTTTCTGGGCCCACTTGGGTGAAGTAGCCATGGTTCTGGGTGGTGACGGTGTTTGAATGGCTTTGATTTGGGGAATTCGATTACGTGGTGATATTATTGAGTTTGTCCCCGAGGCTATGAATGAGGCCTGCATTGTGTGTTTCACAAGTGCGTGAACTACAATCTTAGGGAATAGTCCGTCACTCCGTTGTACTCATTTTGTGGGATTGGTTTTTAATCTTGCTTTCGGCCACTAAAACTAGAGGATGTGTAGCTTTTTTAGTGTCCACTAATTACTCGGTCCATTTCAATCACTTGATTACCTATTCCATTTTTAAATATCTCGGTTAATTATTTACCTTTTTATTTTATGAATGGCTTTAATTAACAATTTGATCCTACACATTTAATTTGGTCGACTTGGAATATAATAATTGACCTCTCTACTCTTTCTTTAGTCTGTATGTCAAAACCGAAGGTAAACAAATGACCGAGACATAGGGAGTATTTAAAGACATTAGTTAAAATGACATGATTTAAAAATAGTGACAATGTAGGCACAGTTTGTGTATTCAATTGTACTGGTCAAAAGTCATGGTTTTGGTCATTACATAGGTGCGACACTGTCCTTTATAGCTTCACCCCCTTGATCCACCATAGAACACACAGAAGAAGTACATAGATTGGCGCGTAATAATTGTGGGCGAGTCTTAGCGGGTATGACATAACGGGGCACGGTCAAGTATTTTTCATATAATAATCTTCACATCCCGACACACTACTTTTAACATATTCAGAGGTGGTAAGGTCGTAGGGTAAGCACCTCTTTGAATCTTTCAATGATAGAGGGGTGTAATACATACTTAATTAACATTTTACCATGTTATCTTTGCAGGCCCCACAAGGATTTTGGGCGCTAATTGATGAATCAGAAAATACTTGTACAAATCAGCCTGATATCCTATCTTTATTGCATGTAAACTGAACTTAAGCTGATAACTAGAGACCCTGTCTTCTTTCACTGATATATTGCTGGTGGCTAGTAACACATGTCGAACGAGAATTCTGGTTGGACAAAGTACTCAATAATTAGTGCACCATTAGACCAAATGAAGTTAAGTTGCTTAGATATTCAAGGAGCATTATGTGGTTTAGTTGTTATGTACTCCTCAGTTGTTATGATTCCCAATTGTTATGTACTTTTAGAGCCCAACTGAACATGTTGTGGGAACATTATGGGAATGCTACGTATTGAGTATCTTTGCAAATGTAACAAACATTGTAATAAGACAAGTTGTGTTTAAATGAAATAGAATTGCATTCTTTTAAACCGTTTTTTCATTCATTCTTGCTCAAATACAATATAGTTCAAAACATTCAACTAAATGCAAACGTTATCCAAGAATATATTAATCCAAACATTACAATTTTGTCCCCTTTTGAATGTTCATCAACTTCACCCTTCAACACGATCACTCCTAATATGAGTTTCTCATTCTTCAAATTCAGTTTCTTTAATTTGTCATCATAGTCCTTCAATAAATACTCCGGTTTAGATGGTAGTGTTTTTGAACCAATTTCTACATGTTTTTCCTACTCAAATTGGAAAAATCGACGTCCATTCTGCCATACCAAATAACATCAACCAAAAAACTCATCAAAATCATCCTTTATAAATAAGATTATATACAATCAATAAAAATAATCTCATATTGAATGACTGAACTTACCGGCCATATAGGATACCCCTAGAACTTATCTCCAACACGTGAACCCTTCGTCGTCGTCCTTCTAACCACACTCATGTTATAGTAGCATAAAACGACACTTTTACTTCTAGAACTTGAAGATGACGATGATCGCTGCATTTGAGGTAGAATTGGAAGGGCAAATAAGATGAATTATTTTGGGTCGTAAATCTGGTAATTGAGGGGAGAGAAAGAAAAATTCAAATTGCCAGTAAATAAGGCGAATAAGGGAGGAGGAAGAAGATGATGAAATATTAAGGGGGGAAAGCAGTGGGCCCTACTAATGTACAACGGGTTAAAAAAGGACCAAATTTATTTAAAATGAAGGTGTGTTATATTGCTGGGCTTATTCGTAGTTAAACAAGAGTAGTTAAGAGTATTTTAAGTGGTTAACTCGTAGTTCTGAGTATGGTCATCAATTAGTCCTTAGATTTATAGGATAATAAGAGATATGTGGATGTTGGCTGATGATGGGTGATCTGGCCAAATATGTATAGAGAGTGACATGGCTTTGTGACGTGACATTTCATAATGCTAGGGGGCATTTAGTCGATATTTACGTGACATTCTAATTAATGTTTTAACACAAATTCTCATTTGTGACGGACACTATCCGTCACAAATGAGTGACGGATACCATATTCTCTCACAAAATACTCATCAAGGGTGAGTGGAGAAGCACATGGGGGTGCCCACCTTGTCCCCTCTACCCATTTCCTCTCACAAAATACCCGTCGCAAGATCCGACCCGTTGCAAGCAAGACCTACTGATGTTTTAAATACCCTTTTAAAAAGATTGAATAAATGTCGTATATAATCTATACATTTCATCGCTTTAACATGTCCAATTAAAAGTAAAAATCTTAGTTCACCGTATTTCTCTTTTCCCAATCTAAATCTCAACTGAAAATTGTAATATACTCAAGACATGGTCTCTATTAAACACACATATTCGTTGTAGGATTAAAACGGGCTAAATAACACCCTAATAAATAAAAATCTCTAATTCTTAGAGGGAGAAAACCCTCTAAAATTAGAAGAACCCTAAAATTAAGTAATGAGCCTATAATACCTTTCTTGATTTTCTTATCTCATTTCTTCATCTTCTTCCCTATAACTCCTATTTTTTCAAAAAATTTGCTTCAATCTAGCTTATTGATTTCCACCTCAATCAAGATCCGACTTTATTTGCTCTCCATGTAGCCTAGAAGAGCTATATATACATAGTCACACATCTTAAGAAATGTGGTTTAAATCAAGAAGTCATGAAGTTTCTCATAATTTTCTTTGACTTTTATTATCATATATTGATGATAATAATAATAGTAAAGCAATGGTGAACTATTGTGTTTGGAATTTTTATTTTACTTGGTTAATTCCCTCGTCCTTTTTTCCTCACAACTCTTTGTTTTTACAGGATTATAGTTGTTCTGCTTGCTTTTTTGTCAATTCAGAAATAGTGTTATGAGTATGTTTGTTGAGTTTGTGAGGGAAGGTAGATTGATAGCACATTGTATTGTTGTGTTGATTATAGCAGTTTTCGTCCGTACATTTTTTTTTATTTTTTTTTGGGCTTTTAAAGATTTCGACTTTCTTTCGAGAGTTTTCTTTCTGCCCTTGGTTCTCTTGATTTCACTTCGGTAATTTGAAAGTCTTTGCCTTTCTTTTACCTCTCATCCGTGTGGATGTTATAGGTTAATTTCGATTAACCTAATTTTCTTTCCTTATCAAAAAAAAAAAAAAACTAATGAATAAACTAACAAGTTTTTGTTAGCCTTAAAACATTTTGTTTAACCCACATATTATATTAAATTTGTTTTAAATTTAAAATGAATATATGTTGCATTTAAACACGAATTTATATTTATTTTAATTTAGGGAGGAGTGTCAATTAATTTGCAAATCAAGATTCAGACAAAATATATTTTTTCGCAAGTCAAAGGATTTGGATTTTTATTTTTGCCCCATGTCCCAATCTTCATTAATCCAGCTACCACGAAAAAGCACCTCAGATAAGTCATTTGGAAATCCAATTAACATTCAGCCTCTAATAAGATTTTATTCTTCTCTTATCATTAATTCATTATATCATTATATATATAAAAGAAAAATGTAAAACCGCTGATGTGGCGCAACAAAATTTCAGAAAACTACTCTACAAGCCCTCTCCTCTACTCTCACATAAATCATTTTTTCTAAGCCAATCACAATTCTATTGCCTTTTCAACCCAATACCCAAGTCAAGTACATTGTTGCACTGTTCACAATAAGGATTACAGTTTTCCAAGAAAGAAGCGTAAAAAATAAGACTTAAAACTTCCACCTACCCTCTCCCCATTATTATTATTATCATCCCACCAAATCAATTCTCTTCTCAAAACAATATCTCAAATTAGTTTAATAATCATAATAATTCAAAAAATCTCATATTATAGAGGAGGAAACTGGAAAAATTCAACAAATATGTGTTGAGGAGATAGAATCCCATAGAGAATGGAGATTGAATGAGAAACTACGACTGAAAATCATCAATGGAGGAACCACGAGGGCAAATAAATCAAACCCCGAAAGTTATTATTTTATGTTTTTATTGTTATCTTTTATAATTGAATTATGAATTGGGTTGTTGTTTGATGTTACAGCCATATTCCAATCTATTGTTCAATGTATTGGTTTTTTTTTTAGTTGGGTTTTTTTGCGGAGTCGTTGTCATCGCCGATAAGGTGAGATATGGCGGCGGTTTCAATAACAATGGCAGTACTATCACCATCGTGTGCTCCGATGTGCCTTAGTCTTCAATGTTTCAATGAAGTAGAAACTTTTCAGTACTAATTATGTATCGATGAAAGACGTTGTTAATGTCGTTTTAATTGATTTTAGGTACATTTATTAATTATGTGATTGACTTTGATCATTTAAAGGTAGGAGTAGCGTGGACAGAGGAAGAACAATAGGAAGGAATTAACAATGTAATTTATGGGATTCAATCATTCATCCTTCCAGCCACTCATTCCAGGTGCCTTTTTCTTCTACCTTCTTTGCTTCTTCTTTAATAATCCAAGGGTTTATTGCTTTTTATTCTGCGTTGCAATTCAATGAACAAACCGTTGTAAACTTAATTAAAAATTTGATCTTTGTTTAGTTTTTCTTACGAACATTCCTCTAACAGTTAAAAAATAAATCAACACCCATGATTGTAATTTTAGTTAAAACCCATAATTTATATTTTTAATTAAGAATGTGTGGTTTATATCTCTAAAAACATAAATAAAACCCATAATTTGTATTTTTAATTAAGAATGTGTTTTGGGTCTTTCTTTGACAATCTTTGTAGAAAGGTGTATTTGTTGTTAAGATTAATCTCTCTCGCGCGCGCACACACACACACACCAATTCGAGTAGGTTGAACACTCGACTTCAGTTTTTAAATAATGGAATATGGAAAGTTGGTTACTGTCACTATTTTAAAGTTTTGTTGAATGATTAATTACTGCGTGAAAAGTCTTTATTTTTAAAAACTCCAGAACATTTATAACCAAGCGTAGACCACAAGCTGAAAGTCTACCACTCTATTGGAGATCAACAATGAAGATTCACTTCAAAATACCCATAAATGCTATAGTGAGGTTAAGAATTAATGCATATCTGAAAAATAAAATTATCATCATTTCTTCCAGTTGAACAGCAATAGTGAAGTAACCCGAATAATCTATATTTGCTTTGGATTGCCTTCAAGTCTTCACCATAATCTTCTGGAATTGTTCTTGAGAATCCAGTTTTTGAATGGTTTGTGTCTATGGCCATTCAAGTAAGCCACAATATTCTGCAGGGACTATCATCGTTTGTGTCTATGGACCATTAAGATGAACGGTTTGTGCTTTTTGAAGGGTTTTGTTGGAATTTGAAACCCTAATATTTGTGATATTAGGTCTTAACCTATGATCTAAAGGTGTAATATTTGAACGAATGAGTTAGTATTGAATGAGATTAAGGTATTTGTTTGTATTGATTATTGGTAGATAGTTTCTAATTTTGGTGCAAAGTTTAGCTTAGTCGTATAGGAAAGGATGTTATTTGATGGCTGCATTGCACTTTGTTCATTCGTTTATGATCGGGTTAATTTGTGGGTAGGCTAGAGGGTTTTGTAACCCGGTCAAACGATCTTGGATCTGTTGATATGTAGACCAACATTTGGAGAACTTATAGTAGCAAGAGAGCCTTGATCCCATTGTAATTTTGGGTCAACTTACAAATAATTGTTTCAACCCGTCATTTACATGTAAAATAATGAAAAGTAATCGAAAACAAGATAAATAGTAGTCAGTGCTAAAATAAAGCTAAAAAAATGTGTTAAAACATGAACTAAATATTTGAAGAGTATGGTGAATTGGTGATTGGTGAAGTAGTCAGTTCTAAAATATTCGTGTAAGTGCATTGTTCGTGTTTTGTACTGCTGATATTTCGTTTGGATGTGAGTAAAAGTGGAGTCATTGCCTTATGTTTGCAGTTCAAGGAGTTCGACTCATGCTTATGACGTACTGTTCGATCCTGAGAAGCGTAAGATATATAAAGAGTGTGGTGAAGACTCAGTATACAGGCTACAGCAACAGAAATCGTACAACGTAACAGCCACAGTTACAAGGCCAGCTGAATCATATCGTCAAGGTATTCCTACAATCATGCCCAGCAAGTTAATCACGTACAGGATCCTCGCATTGTTATGTGTTGTATGCGGATGTCAGTCTCGGTTATTTTCTTTGAAAACTCAACTAACTATTTATCACATCTCTTACGGGATAGCTCAGCCGGGTTGGTGAGCGGATAGTGACGGCAACAATCGACCAGAATGGTCCGCCAGACTGCTCGGTGGATGGTTGGTAAAGAAAGCGGTCGGAGAAGGTTGGTGGTTTTTGGCTATCAAAAGGGTCGAAGAAGGGCTTGAAGTTATAGCTTTAGTCATAGTATTTTGATGTAAAGTCTTTTAAAGATGGATACAAAGAACTACTCCTTATCAAGAAGGAATATCAAAGGAGTATAGTTCTTTTTGAAAAACACAAATGTAGGAATTGCAGTATTTCAGAGTAGTAAATGTTTTTGCATGTAGTTATTATAACTTTAGTCATACAAAGTAGTATTTACACCTAAGTTTCTTATTAAAACTTGGTAATTATTAGAGTAAATTACAAATAACTCTCTTATATAATCATGTTTTTTTAAATAACTCCCTTTTATAATTTTTTATTCAAATAACTCTCTTATAAAACTTGTTTTTCAACAAATCAATGCCTCTTCACCTGAACTAGATTTATTTTTTATGATTTGATTGATTTACTGTTCTTATAACGTAATCCCTACATCGCTACTATGTTTCCATAACCCGTGACCAATTCCAGATCTCTCTCAAATGCAATACACTCAAATCATGCTCTTTGAACGAAGAAGAATCGAGCATAAATGCGTCATTTTGTCTTGTTTTAAAGAATAACATAGCTAGTAAATGGGCGGAATACTAATTTACCATCTTATATAAGTGAAAAATAAAGGAAATAAATGAATTTTCGGCCCGAAAATTCAAAAATAGTCGCATTACGGTAAAATAGGCATTGATTTGTATAAAAACATGTTTTAAAAGGGAGTTATTTGAATAAAAAATTATAAAAGAGAGTTATTTCAAAAAAGTCGATTATAAAAGGGGATTATTTATAATTTACTCTAATTATTACTGACTTTTCATTTAGCCCTTAATTAAGGGGTAACAGATAGAAAAATTCTTTTATTTTTCAAAGAAATGATGGTAAAACTTAAAAGTGTTACAAGAGGAGAGTTGTAAAAGTACGGGGTCATTTGTGTTAAATGAAAGGTGAAGACAACAAAGTTGTGACAATGGCTTATTTACATTAATGATTTTAATTTCCTATTGAGTTATGGTAAACATGTCAAGTTAATGGCGTGTTTTTCAACATCTTAAATCACGCATTGTGTGCACCACTGTAACAAATAATTTAATTGAATTCCAAAACTATACTATTTTTTTGGGTTTTTTGACATTATCTTAGAAAAAATTTGTGCGATAATAAGAAATGAAAATTACTCCGTATGTCATTAGTTGTTGCATAACTTATGGCCATAACAAAATAAGCAAGCAACAAAATAAAAGGACATTTGAATGAATATGCTAACTAAAATATAACCTACGATATAAATAATTATTTCACAAATTTATAGGGAAGGTAATTCAGAAAAAATTAAAACAATCCCGTGAATTTTCACGGGTGTTACACTAGTGTGATATGAATCCTTGATCTCCAAATTCTCCCCAAATAATTGTATTTACCCCTCTTTGAAATTTGAACCCCCAAAAACTCTCAAATAAAAGAGTTGACACCTTGAGTCAAATTACAATCAATTAAAGCTACTACTCCAAACTGCAGTCCGTTTGAGTGAACTTTAATCGTGATGATTGAATACATGCATCTCCAACAATTGATTATGACTTGACAAAGGACAAACGTTTTATGTTTGAACAATTTTTTTTTTTTTTGTGCTAAATGCAATTACTGTTTAAGTTTTAGGGTTTGCATATGTTACCGTTGAGTTACTTACAAAATAAGTTTTTTTTCCCGAATTTTCAATTTCCGGAATTAGATGAGAGTATCTCACTCTACGAAATTAAATATGGATTACCAAACCCAATCTAAGATGATTTTGATTTTGGTAAATTGAACCTCAAAATCCTCGAAAATAACAATAGTGAGGGAGGGAGGTGAACACCCAAAAACAAAGTGAAAATTCGTAACAAAAGGCGGGAGACTAAAATTTCACCAAACATTTGAAACCCCCGCGTTTCTCTGATCCGCTCACCTCACTCAACCCTCGTATATAAACCTCACTTGATTCTCCCACGTTTTCACCTCCTCTCACTCCTCTAAAATAAACCCAAAAATAAACCCAAAACATTTTATTTTAAAAAAACAAAATCTATTTTTCCGAAAATACCCCTTCCCTTCATCTTCACACACACAGACACTCTTTCTCTCTCCATATCCTCGGTTTCTCTCTCTACCGCCATGGATCGACGATCAGGTGCGAGACGAAGCTTGAAGCGAAAGCTTGAGGAAGAAGATACCGTTGAAAATCGCCATGGATGTAATCACCAGAAGCTTGATCTTTCTCCGTTATCTCCGAATTCAATTGAAAATCAGCAAGATCTAACTTCTGAAATTACTTCTCGCGTTAATGTTTTGATGAATTCCTTCTCCTGGTCTCGTAATCATCGTGCTTCCGCTAAAGTCGCTTCTCATTTTCTCTCTGACCTCGCTAAGAACGGTTACTTTCTCTCTCTAGAACTTTCATTTTTGAATAGATTGATGTTTTTTGATTTTTGAAATTTAATAATTGATTCTGAATAAAATTGATGCGGTTGATGAAATGTATGAAATTCGTTGTTAACTTTTGAAAATTTGAAGAAATTTGATGATGTTATTATTTTATGAATGAATTTTGTTGTTTTTTTGCTCTGTAGAACTTTAATTTTTGTGAAAAATGATGCTGATGACGTAATCTTGACGAATTTGTTGTTGTTTTGATGAATGTGTAGAGGAAATGGTGAGTAAGATAGTTGATTGCGGTGCGGTGCCGGCGTTGGTGTTGCAACTTCAGTCGCCACCGGATGAAGGCGTTGTTTCGAAGACGCTTGAACACGAGGTTGAGAAAGGATGTGCGTTTGCGCTTGGCCTTCTTGCTTTTAAGGTTTATTTCTCTTCTCTTTTATGAATTTCGTCGTGATTTTTGATTTTGATTTTGTCATTTTTGCTGCATGTTATTCTAATTAAGCCTAGTGATTAATACTTTTGAAGACGAGATTTGGTGTTTTGATTTGGATTCGATCTTATGTCGTCTATTGATAGGAGTGGAGTTTCGATCAAGAAGTAGAATTAGTTGTTTATAAGATGTGTTGATCATTATTCTTCAAGGTTGTTGATAATGTTGGCGAAAATGTGGTCATTTCTGAGTGTCATATTATCGTGTCCATGGATGCATGGCAAATTTGAGAAAAAACATCAAGAGTAACCTTAATAAGCTTTTCGTCGTTGTTTGATGTGTTTCCATGTTGCGTGAGGTGTATGTTTTGTTTTGAATTTACGTCGAAGACTATTCATTAACTTGCCTATCTGCTCAGATAGTCAGGGTTAGGTGCTAGGTTCTTAAGGGATTTGTTGTATTGAAGTTATGATGTTGAGAGGTTAATAGCGGTGTTATATTTTGTGAGGTTACTGTCTTGATGTTGTCATGGATTCATTATAATTGATACTCGGGACCGCAATATATGCTTTATGTTATTTATGTATATGCCTTAAAAGGTAAGATACAAGAATAATTAGTACTATGCTGTCTGTTGAAGATACCGCTGAAGATAAGATTCGGCGTTCTGATTTGGATTGGATGTTTTGTCGTATATTGATAGGAGTGGAGTTTCGATGAAGGAGTAGAATTAGTTGTTTATAAGATGTGTTGATATATTTTGTTCTCATTTTGAATTTCGATTCTAGTAGGATTATTATTCTTAAATGTTGGCGAAAATGTGGTAGTTTTAGAGTGTCATATTTTGCAAAATTATTTAGTCAAGTTTGAGACCTCAATAGAATAAAGTCCATGGATGCATGTCAAACTTGAGATAAGACGTCAAGAGTAGAGTTAATAAGCTTTTGTTGTTTGTGATGTGTTTCCATGTTGCGAGAGGTGTATGTTTTGTTTTGAATTTACATCGAAGACTATTCATTAACTTGCCTATCTGCTCAGATAGTCAGGGTTAAGTGATAGGTTCTTAATGGATTTGTTGCATTGAAGTTGTGGCGTTCGGAGGTTAATAGCGGTCTTATATTTTGGGAGGTTTCTGTCTTGAATTTGTCACGGACTCTATGTAATTAATACTCGGTGAACAAACTAATCTGGAATATATGCTTTATGTTATTTATGTATATACCTTAAAAGGTAAGATGCAAGAATAATTAGTACTGTGCTGTCTATTGAATTGTTTGGAAAGCTTTTTTGCGGAACAAATGTGTGGCGGTATTGGTAATGCGGTATCTTCCTCTAGTGCTGCCGCTTTAACCGGCCTGGCCTCTAATTTCGTTCTGTCTGATATAATGTTGTCCTGAACAAATTTGAGTGCCTTGACTTGTTAAGTATGTAGGGCCATAACTTACGATTGTCTTTGGAGAATTGTTTGTCCTGTTATAGCATCAATAAACAAAATCTAATAAACTGCTTTCTGTGAAATGACAGCCGGAATACCAGCAGCTTATTGTTGATGCTGGAGCGTTGCCTCATATTGTTGGCCTATTGAAAAGGAAGAATAGCTGCAAATCTAGGTCTGTCCACGGTGCTATAAGACGAGCAGCGGATGCGATAACTAACCTTGCTCATGAGAATAGTAACATTAAATCTCTTCTCAGGTCTGTTGATTTCCGGTAGCCATTTCCTGCAGTATTTTGTCGGTTAAAGAGAGGCTCCTTTTAACTCTAGAATATGTATCCAGGATCGAAGGAGCCATTCCACCACTTGTTGAACTGCTTGAGTCTTTGGATCTCAAAGTCCAGAGAGCAGCTGCAGGAGCATTAAGAACTCTCGCTTTTAAAAACGATGAAAACAAAAATTTGGTAAGTATATCCGTTGTTCATTATGCGAAAAATTGTTTTAAGACGTTTTCCATGAATAACTGAAATTTTAATGTCAGATTGTTGAATGCAATGCGCTGCCTGCCCTAGTATTAATGCTGCTCACCGAGGACCCAGCTATTCATTATGAAGCGGTTAGTTTTCTGTTGTTATTTTGCTGAGTGGGATGTCACGGTTGTTGACGATTTTATGCATTCCTATGAGCCGTTCAGTTCGCCTGACAGTTCAGTTTATGCAGGTTGGGGTGATTGGGAATCTGGTTCACTCGTCTCCTCACATTAAGAAAGAAGTTCTCGCTGCTGGTGCTTTACAACCTGTCATTGGGCTGCTTCGGTATGTAATATTTGTGGCAAGAGTTTTCTACTCATGATTTATATTGTCACTATGTTAATTTGTTAGTTCAAATGGTGATCACTCTATCTGGTATTTTCTCACAATATACAGTACTTGCGACTTTTCATAAATGGTTTTATGAAAATCATTCATGTTATAAATGAACGATAACAAATTTTCCATCGTATCTCTACATATATTTGACGAAACTAATGGCCAAAGCTGTCAAACTTGTAAAGTCAAATTAGGACAATAAACTTTGAAAGCCTAGTAGTTTTATTTAAGCATTTTATTTTAAGAGTTTTTTCTCTTATCCTGTTCGTGTGCTTCCTTTGTTTTCCTTTATACAGCTCCAGCTGTTTTGAGAGCCAAAGAGAAGCTGCTTTACTGCTTGGCCAATTTGCAGCTGCTGATTCAGATTGCAAGGTTCTACTTCCGCATGCCTTTTGAAAATTAATTCTGGAGATCTTATTTACTTTATAATTTCTGCATTTTAGAAGATCTTTACTGACTTCATAACTTAAATTATGGCAGGTGCACATTGTCCAGAGAGGTGCTGTGCCACCTTTGATTGAGATGCTTCTGTCATCTGATACGCAGCTCAGGGAAATGGCGGCTTTTGCACTAGGAAGGTTGGCTCAGGTGAGCTGCTTGCAATCAAAATAGTTACTATCTGTACGATAGTTTACTATGTATCACGAGTTTATATTTACCTCTCTTTTGTGGTCATAGTCGATCTTTGCCCTTACAAAGTAATCTTACTGTAAACAGAGTGATCTTGGATAATTTACTATGTATCTTGACTACTTCAATTATCAGCGGAGTTTATTTTTTCATAGAAAATCTTTACTCTTACAAATAATCTTACCGTGAATAGAGTGATCTTGGACTTAAAATGCAGGAAATAATTTTAGTTTTGTAGGCATATTTATTCCGGCACTAATTTGAACGTATTGTTTGCTCAAAGGATTCACATAATCAAGCTGGTATTGTTCAATGTGGTGGCCTCCTGCCATTGTTGAAACTTATTGAGTCAAAGAATGGTTCTCTACAACACAATGCTGCGTTTGCTTTGTATGGCCTTGCAGACAATGAGGTTTGTTAAAAATATTTGTAGTTTACCCATCTTTTATTTTTTTAAAGGGTCCAAGGATAACACAAACGAAATTTGGTGCATCCTGTTGTGCTAGTTACTGAATAACTCATCTGATGTCTATTATAGGATAATGTCGCAGCTGTTATCAAGATTGGTGGTGTTCAAAAACTCCAGGAAGGAGAATTTATTGTTCAGGTATTATTACGTCNCTTTTTTTTTTTTTTGCTTTGTTGGGCTATGATTTTGAGGAATTTGGTGTTTGTGTTCTGGGCTCCTGCTCATGCCATGGTTCAAATTAATGACTATAACCTTTTAGGCGTAGTTGTATTTATCTTCTATTTGTTTGTTGGACCTATCCATCACTCAATATCAGTTTGTTGAGGGAACCATTTAAAATTTACTGCACCAGACCATTTGAAGTCCCGGGACAAACCATGAGTTTTTTGTGTGTCTTCCATCTAGTTGTTCTGAGCAGATGAGGATTATTCACATAATACTGCTCTTAGGGCTTAGGCCAATACATTATTTATCTTGTAAATAACCATCTCCTAGTGAAACTGGATTATATCTTGGTGCTGTGTGAATTATAGTAATAATTCACTAGCCCTGTCTATCTGTTTCACGTTCTGCATATGTTGTGACTTGTGATACATGCAATTAGGTACGAGTATGGATGGTTTATTTATTTGAAATGTTTATTCCTGACCATTTTGCTGGTGTATTCTGAATTTGTTTTGATGTTTCTGCAGCCAACCAAAGACTGTATTGCAAAGACACTAAAGAGATTGGAGGATAAGATACACGGACGAGTAGGATTTCATCTCCTTACTTTGTTATTCCATTTCTTGAGTTTGCCGTTTGCCGCCTTTTCTCTCTTCAATATCATTATGGCTTTCGCTGTATTTAGTTACCTATTTGAAACAAATATTAATATACTAATGTTGACTTCAGCAGAAGTGTGTTCCTTGTATTCCTACCATTTTGGCGCTCTCTCTTGTTTCTTACCGTTCCTCCTTTTTCCATGCCACCTGCCAGGTACTAAATCATCTGTTGGATCTAATGCGTGTAGCTGACAAAGCTGTTCAAAGACGAATTGCTCTAGCCCTTGCTCACCTTTGTTCCCCTGAGCATCAGAGGAGAATTTTCGTAGACAGTAATGGTAATTTCCTCAATCCCACGATTCAAAATTTCCTATCTGGCAACGGTTTTACTAGGGTAGCCTTCTATATGGTAGTGGAACCAATTCCATTTCCTTCCTTGATTTGACCATATTGACTTGGCTCACATTATATGACCTACTTTTCAACAGGGTTGGAGCTGCTCTTGGAGCTTCTTGGATCTTTAGTTATTAAGCACCAACAAGCTGGTTCAATGGCTTTGTACAAGATGGCAAGCAAAGTCTCAACACAATCACCTGTTGATGCTGCTCCTCCATCTCCTACACCTCAGGTGTGTTCCACTAAGCTTGTCCTTCATATAGAGTTTAGACTTTCAGTTATTGCATCAGTTCCTTCTAAAAATTATTAGTCGGGTTCTTAACTGATTATAATGCTTTATTTGTCTTTTTGAATGAGTGCTGCCTTTTAACGAGTATTATACATTGTTACTGCAGGTCTATTTAGGCGAGCAATATGTAAATAATTCGACGTTGTCTGATGTTACCTTCTTAGTTGAAGGTAAATATTGTATCTTAATAGTTGGGAATCTTTGGATGACTCTTTCAGTCAACTGGGGTCGTCACTTATTAGAAGCTGATTTTTTTCCCCTTTCAGGTAGGAGATTTTATGCTCACCGAATTTGCCTTCTCGCATCCTCTGATGCATTTCGTGCAATGTTTGATGGTGGTTACAGAGTAAGCACCGTAAATAAATAATTCTTCTATGCATTATATTATTTCCATTTATATGGAATTCAGGGGGTAGACATTAGTTAACATCTTTGGTTTCACTTGAATGCTACTTTTAATTGGCAAAAGTGCACATGCTAAATTTTTTTCCTGTCCTAAATGTTTAAAGGAAAAGGATGCCAAAGACATAGAGATCCCAAATATCCAATGGAATGTTTTCGAGCTGATGATGAGGTGAGGCCTCTCCCTATCTTTCTCTGTGATGGACTGATGGGGATTACACTTCATCCAGTTTCACCTTATGCTGTATTCAATTTGCAGATATATCTATACAGGCTCAGTGAATGTCAGTTTGGACATTGCGCAAGACTTGCTCAGAGCTGCAGATCAGTATCTACTAGAGGGTCTGAAACGACTTTGTGAGTGTACTATTGCCCAGGTATGATAAATTATTCTCATGTAGGTTCCTATTTCTTATTTAGAGACTGAAAAATTGGCCTCTTTAATGCAGTCATTTACTCCCCTATTCCTAATTGAATGGATTTTGTACGTTTCAGGATATATCTGTGGATAATGTTACTCTCATGTACGAGTTGTCGGAGGCATACAACGCTATGTCCTTACGGCATTCTTGCATCTTGTTTATCCTGGAGCAGTTTGATATTATAAGTTCAAAACCCTGGTAAGATACCGTGTGAACTATTAAATTATATGGCCCTTCATGGTTTATGCATTGACTTAAGCTTTAGAAACTCTGGAATGACATGATAAGAAACGCTTCTGGCATGTTGGTTTGTGAGCATTATCCCATCACTTTAGGCCTAGCGGATACTATGAAAATCTTCTCTAAGGAGTTACTCAGTTACATACTTACATATCGCCATTCTTTGAGCCAAGAATTCACTATGATTTGGTTTCGGGTTATTGTTGAATAAAACAAATTGGCTCATTAAATTGGCCGAGCTTCATTTATTGAGAAGTGGTGGTTATTTGAAGCAACTCTTGATGCAATACTCATTTAGGTCATTTAAAATAGTACTCTGTACTTGGTAATTTTCTGAATGCTATTGCGAGTCATTACATTACATTGTTATGAACATGACTATACTGTGTTATACTGTTATGTGTTTGGCCGTCTGCATATGTTTACTTGTGAGTTTAAACCAAATCTGCAAATCCAAATGACAGGTATCCTAGCCTAATCCAGCGAATTCTACCAGAGATACAAGACTATTTCGAAAGAGTACTAACCAAGCCCTACTCTGCGGAAACGCCTCAACATTAACAGAAATTCGACATTGCAATCTTTGACCAACCAGTTAGGGAGTCATTGTGCATCAGTTTAGAATTGTAATTGAGCTGGAGGAACAAGATTAGCTGATCCTCTGCATCTTGCTAATTCGTTCTCCAGTATTATTGACTGGGATACGGCAACTACCAGGGTTTGCCGTGATCTGATCTCTTTTTCTTTTTGTAGAGGTGGCGGGGGTTGTGATTTTGCGCAATTAACGTTGTGGTTCCCCCTCTTGTATTCTCCCTTATTCTTAAGCTCTTGTATTATATCATTTCATCACTCAGTGTAAATCCAGGCAAACATTTTGTCACAAGTCGGGTACCTCAGAAACTTTAATTCCAGAATCAGATTTTGTTTTCTTAAATATTGCAGAAATATTGTTATCTTTTAACTAATTATTCTCTCAACCAATGCCAAAACACGTGAAACACAACTGGTGCCGAAGGGTGTCGATGGCGCCTGTAATACATGCTATGATGCTAGAGTGTATGGTGTGTTTTAGCCTTCTACAGCTTTCATCTTTCACTGTTGTGTTCACGAGCATTGATGATGCTTCCCGACCTTGGACTTCCAATCGGGTTGATTTCGGATTTGAAGAGTATCCATATTCCATACTTTTAGCATTAGGGATTTGTTTGCTTTTTAGGGGGGTTTGGTTCACTATGAGAAAATGGAATAATTGGAATTCAATGAAATTAATTCATAACAATGTTGCAAGAGTATGGCTGTATGGCATCAATGTTGCTTGGTTTGAATGAGGGAAATGAATAGACGAGAAACTTTCACTCACCAAGAGGGAGATGACTCAAAACTACGAGCTACACGAAGGATTAGACATCAAAGTATTATATGAACGGATTGTATTAATGTTAACACTAGCATGAAATTGGTAACTCAGTGCCAAAATTGACATCCGATACACACATACACCCGCACGACTACACGAGTCAAGCAATCTATGGGGAAGGTAATGCGTCATCCAATAACTCAAAATTACGAGCTACCATAAGGATATCATTCGCCATAATCACCACCACATTAATAATTGATAAATAATTATTCTACCTATTTTTATAAGATAATTTCATAATTTAGATACACAAGCCACTTTTATAAGTTTTCAATATTCGAGTCGGAATAAGAAATACAACATTTTTTTTTTTAATAATTTAAGTGTCTTCATCAATTTTTTTTATTTTTTATTTTTTTTTTATATATTTTGTTTGGAGACTTCTTGGAAACACCGGAAACTATTGTGAATTTGTTACCAAACCCAAAACCAAAAAGAATTAAAAAAAACATAAAAGAAAAACAAAAAAACAAAGGAGAAACAATAAAGGAAGGAGATATCCATGGCCGCAGTACTTCCAAATGTAGACAGCACTCTTATTGTCTTCTCTTCTTTGCACCTTTCTTAAACCTTCTCCATCTTCCCCTTTTCTTCCCCCTTTTTCTTTATTTATTTAGGTAATTTTCAATCTTCATCAATTCATTAATTTAATTAATTAATTAATTTCCAGTTTACAATTTCTATTTGTTTGATTTCTCTTATGGGTATGCTGCAATTTGATTCCTTTATTTCCCTGATCCTGTTATTTCTGCGTTTTTGCGATTTTTTGCTGTTTAATTTCACTCAATCTGGGCACTTTTTAATTTTTCTTTCATGTTATTAGATAATTGTGCATAATTTGAATTGGGTTTATCTTTGATCCCGTTTTTGGTATTTGGGTTCATCATATTCTGTTAATTATTGAATTGGGTTTTGTTTTGTTGGTAATATAAAAGATTTGGAATTCATTTCGATTATGATCGAATTTGGGTGCAAAATTCTGATGGATTTGTAGGGCACTATGAAATCATGCATTGTTAATTCGCGCTTTTTTGTTTTTGTTTTTGTTTAGGACTGCTGTAGTTGATTACCCTGAACTTCTTTGGGCCATTCGTAGTTGTTCGTTTTTGCGAGCTGTGTCAGATTTGTATCTGATTCGGATGCCCCTTTGATAATTTAAAGGGATTAGTTTGATAGCTGTATTGATTTAGTTGAATATTACGCTTTGGTAATACGTTGCTAAAGCGCTAGTCACGATTGCAAAGCTTTTCATTCGTCGCGTAATTAGTGAGAGGGGTTTAGTGTTACAGACTTTTTGCTGCCAAGCAACATGGAATGCTTGCCTTTTCGGACTATATGCAGTGAACTCGATGTTTTTATGATTGCATATGGTGTCGAAACAGAACGAGGATATTCACTTAGGGCACAATTCAAGTGATTACTAGCCAAATGTTATGCTGCTTTGGAAAAAAGAAAGCATCTTGCTGTCTGTACTTACTGTTTATGATGCTTTTTTAGTGGATTCCCGTTGTTTGGTCATGTATCTAAATGCTTTAACAAATTTATCAGTTGGAAGTTTGTGATAGTGCAGTTTCTAAATACTTTCTGGTTACAGATGGTATCTTTCAGAAGAGATTTTAAGTCTTGCTAATGGGTGCTCCTAAGCAAAAGTGGACAGCTGAGGAAGAGGCAGCACTTAAAGCTGGAGTACATAAGCATGGTGCTGGAAAATGGCAAACAATACTTAGAGATCCAGCTTTTGAAGATGTTCTGCGCTCGCGTTCTAATGTGGATCTGAAGGTACATTCTTAAGTGCCTCGAATAAAATGGTCACTTGAATATGCTTTTCTTGATATGATCATTGTCATTCCTTTATTGTTTGATACAAGACTTCTTTGCTGTTCTCTCAGGATAAGTGGAGAAATATTAATGTGACGTTGAGTGGTTTAGGATCTCGAGAAAAGGCGAGGCTTGCACTCAAGAGGAATCCTCAAATCCCAAAACTTGGTGATAAAGCTATAGTTCCAGACACCGCGAAAGTTGATGAAAAAGCTGCAGAAGTTAGACCTGTGCTGCCCAGTGACCCAGTTCAGGTTGCCGATTCAAAGAAAGCGTATACAAGGTTTCAATCTTGTTTCCTATTTGTCCAAAAATGGAACTTTTGATAAGTGTTATCTCTCTTTGTGTAAGGCAAACAGATGAAAAACCTAAAGACAATGAGGTTAGTGAACATACAGTTGGAGAGAGGGCAAGACAAGTGAATGACATTCCATTTTGCTCTTGATTCACATTTTAATTATTGTCTGAGAAACATAAAATAGTTTAATACAGTGACAAACTGACAATTATGATGTTAAAAAGTAAAAACCCTTTTAGTGACTAGGCTAATTTCTGAAGTGCTGCTTTTAAAGCATGTATCCACCACTTTAGATGCAATATATACAGTTTTCTTTGAGTATTTAGTTTGAATATAATTCCTTCTTCTCATGTAGGTTAGATACCGTTATATTGGAGGCTATTACAACTCTCAAGGAGCCTAAGGGATCTGATAAGAATGCGATTGCTATGTACATAGAGGTAAAATGTTTCTAGGTGGAAAATCCACGTTATTTAAGTTCTAATTTCTTGTATAATCTTTGTTAAATTTTGTAATTTGTCGGCTCGTTTAGTTTTAGAAAATTGTGCCTCGAGTGTGTTTATGCACAAGGCTCAATGAGGGGGATTAATTGAAATGCCTCGAGGTGCCTTCGGTACGCGCCTTTTGTAGACGGTGTAGCTAACGTATCATACTTCTATGCAAATTTCCATATTTTTTTCTTCTAGTTGCAAAGTATTATGCAAATTCCATATTTTATTTTTTCAAGTCTTTTATTACTCTACCGTCTACTCCTTTTCCCCTTGATACCTATTTTTTATTTGTGTAGTTGTAACCCTCTTTAAATAGAATATAGAGTATTTTTGCATATGTAAATACAAATTTGCCGCTAGAACAGTGCGCCCCTTGTGTATGATACTCGTGACTTTACCTCGCGCCATGACTACATCCTATTGGTTTTTTAATGGATTGTTATCATTTGGATTTTATTAGCATCGTTAGGATTGTTTTAGTAAGCACTAGGCTTTAAATATGTTTTAAGAATAGGCTGTTCATTTTACTTTTTGTGACTGTTATTTCAATTTTCAACTATACACTCGCTGCTATTGCCCTTGTTCATGTTCTCTTCAGTGTGTTCTTTCTTATGTTTCCGTCTACCCCATTCTTCTCCTTTTCCATATGGTCATATCCTAGCATAGTTTTCCACTTTTCCCCTTCCTCCATCCTTTTCCCATATCAGATTCCTGTAAGATTGCTCTGGTCTTTGTCAATTTTATGCCTGACTCACATTATTCTTAATGTAGGAGCGGTATCAAGCACCTACAAATTTCAGTATGCTGCTAAATTCAAAATTGAAGTCTCTGACTGCTAATGGTCGATTATTAAAGGTAATTATTGCCAAAATAGTTGGTGCATGAAGTGTTTTTTGTGTGTCGCTGACCTCAAATAACATAACGTCTACAGTTGTGCAATATTATTTGGTAGCTGTTCTGCATTTTGTTTGAATTGGCAAATGATACTACTTACAGTCTACATTTGCTGGAGATCTTGTTGCATGAATGGCTAAATGTGAGTGTTTGACCTAAATCAAGATAAATGTTTGAGTTCTTTAATACCCCGTTTGTTTCATGCCCTAGCTGCATTTTGGTTGTATTGATAGATTTGATACCTAGGTTTGGCAGTGAAACATGCTTACTTGCTACGCGTGGTTTCTTCAATGCATTTATCTTACGATTATTAAGAATGCTTCTATCCTTCCTCTGGGAACTAACAACTTATTATTATTAATTTTTTTTTTATAAATTATGAGCCTTAAAGATTTCTAAAAAAAAAAAAAAAAAAAAATGTTTGTTTCAATAAGAATCGGTGTTGTCATATGTGAATATGTTTCAAGTACACATTTCTAGTGCTTCTCTTTTGGTCTCTTGTGTAATGTAATTGGTTTTTACAGCACGGTTAGAAACTCAGGTTAAATCTTAGTCTCAGTGGCTCACTGCCCTTGTATTTTATGCGCACAACAAGTTAACTAACTGACAGTTACATCTTAGGCTAACTGTCCTTATATTTTATGCCGTGGCTGTTTTCATTTATTTATCCCGTGATCTATATTTGTTGAAGTGTTTCAGTTAGCAAGAACATTTTTATTTGTTAAAACTTTTCACAAAGTCTTCTACTTTTCAAGAACTTTTAGCACTCAGTTTTTTTAGGCTTTAATTTTAGCGTTGCTATTTGCTAAAATTGTAACATAATAGTTCATTGAAGCGGATTTTTTTTGCCTTTGAACTTTAAAGGCTAGATACCTGAGGATAAAAACATAGCTTTAACCCAAAATAATTGTTGCCTTATATGTGTCACAATAAGTGGCTGTGGATGCAGAATTAGAGGAGACCATAAGGAGTGTTGTTTTCAATTTTTTGGTCTAAAATGTCGAAGTGTCGTGTCATGTCAGACCCTTTAAGTGCTGTGTCATGTCATACCCTTTAAAAGTGTCGGACACCCGACGAAAGTGAAGTGCCGAAGTTACATTAACATAAACTGAGAACTGATCAAAACAAAAGAGTGAAGGAAAAAGTGGACGGAACACCATGTATCTTTTAAATCATGGATAATCCGACACTTGGATATGTACCCAAGTCTAAGTAACACAGGGTGGCCCGTATCAAGGGTTATTTGAGATGCATAGCTGAGAGATACTTACACTACCTTTGACAACAACAAAACCAACAATAGGGAGTGCCTTAATCTCAAATCGATTTGGGTCGGCTAATTTAAATCTTCATTTGAAACTGCCAATAAAATTGGCAAAATAATGAAGAACAAGAAGGGAAAATAGAGAAGAAAAAAAGGATTGTTAAACACGATAAAAAGTAGATTGTACAAATTAATTTGGTACCAGCAATCATATTGAGTAGCTAGAATCCTATTTTTTGTTGTTATTAAGGAAATTACTCCAAAGTAATCCTTGAACATACATCTGCTGTCATGGCGTTCACTATATCAGGTAAAGCATAAGTATAGGATCTCCACAAGTGTACCAGCTTCTGAGCCAAGTGTAAGATCTCCATCAGACAGTAAACTTATGGATCACCCTCGGTCACAGAGGAAAGAACTTAAACTCTGTACTAGGCCTGAGGTTGCTGCTGATTTGGAGAAGATGAAATGCATGTCAGCTCAAGAAGCAGCAGCAGCTGCTGCTCAAGCAGTAGCTCAAGCAGAGGCTGCAATCGCAGAAGCTGAAAAGGCAGCAAGGGAGGCTGAGGCTGCAGAAGCTGAGGCTGATGCAGCACGAGCGTTTGCTGAAGCTGCAATGAAGGCGTTGAAATGTCAGAAACTTCGTGCTTGGTAATTAATCTAACTTGCTTTCGCAGTTTGTTTTGTTGTGCTTTGTTTGAGGTAAACATAATTGCATGGGGAAGGCTGCTTGTATGGTACTTCCTCTATTCCATTTGATTATATTCTTTTTCCTCAATCCCCGTCACATATTTTGAGAAACGTATGCAACTAATTGGAAAGGAGGAAGTATGAAATATCCATAACGATGGTGCTTGATGACCATATCTTGAGGAGGTATTGGCCGTATTTATGACGGTGTGTCGGTGTATGATAAGAGCGCTCGAGACTGACTGCGTCCTTTTGTTGTATGTGTGCAGCTGACATCAGTCACAGTTGGTCTCGTCAAGCTTGTTACTTTTGTACATTAGGAGTACCGAAAGCATGGTCGGATTCAATGGTTTGAGTCTCGGAATATTATATAGCTCGGCATAATGTTTCATATTTAAGGAATTACATGCTTCATATCTTGTAAATTTTTTGGACTACATTAATGTGAAGAACATTTTAAATTTATTTCTTGGGCAAAACTTCAATTACTGAAGGCAGAACTGGAGAAGTGATAGGGGTAAATTATAGTTTTGAAGATGCTTTTGATCATCAAGTGCTTTGATTGTTTGTGTTCAAGCTTCGAAGGTTCGGGTCGTTTTCTGATGGCTGAACTACAAAGCAAGAACACTGTTGGTTATGGACCATGGCAGTTCTTTTGAGTGATTGGAAAACTACAAATATCGTGAGCAATTCCATATAATGGGAGGTTTCACCTGCATATTATGAGACCATCATACAAGTTACTTGAGGTTATTTTGACAATTAATGGAATACTTTGTTATCACATTTTTAAATTTTACTCGTATACTAGACCGATGCACTTCCCAAACCTCGATCTCCTTGCAAAACAGTTGCTGCAATTCCAAGCAATTCAGTCTCCATCGTATACATTGCATTAGCCCATTAGCTTTCGCCTTAATCATGTATAAGTAAGTGTAGTTCTCCCTCGGAAATCAATCAAAATACAAGCCTTTCCCTTTCATTCGGTCGTTCTCATTGAAGACGGGTATCCTTTGATATAGTTGTGATCAAAGATTTAAAATCGTAAGCAGAAGAATATATAGAAATGAAAGAAATAATAAATTGGATAATTGGATACCCAGAGTTTCACACAAATCGAGTAATCGACATAGTTCAAGAATCGTTACATTAATGTGTTCTTTCGTATCATTCCCATTTACAACCAATACCACCAAAATAGGATAACCCAATACAAACACGACAAAAAATGAGAAAATTGCACTGAAATTCATGGACCTCAGGAACTACAATGTCTGCATTGCCTGATTACTATAAATGGTCCTCAAACTGTCCTAATAGTTGAAAGAACTGTAATGATACAATCGGCGAGTGAGCAAGCCGTCATCGAGCAACGGGAGTAGTACGCGGAGAGCCGGATTTAGTGGACCAAGACTCCTTAACCCAGCAGGCTTTGACCGGCCCATCGATCTGACATCCTCCGGCTTCTTTCTCCAACTGCAAACAATAATTTCTAAAGGTCTCCACATCTACTTGAAGTCTAAAATCTAAGCTGAATAGTAGCTTCATCTCTAACCGGTTCATTTCTGAAGTAGTTATGCCTCCTACTTTGGCGTAGTATGCATTGTTGTAAAATCTGCAGGAGAAAGCAATTAGCGGGAATCCACCAAAAATCTATTATTACTGCTACATACCATTAAAGGTCTGGCATAGTGAAAATGCAAATGTAACTGAAGAGAAAGCTAGGGTATACAAAGAAGCTCAACGATAACATCAATCAATCGACTCAACAGCTCTTGCAAGTGAGGGCAGGGGACAGGGAGGCTGTGATGTACGCGACCTTACACCTCTTTCAACACAAAATAGAGAGGTTTGAAGGTGACCTGTGACAACCATCGCATTGATAATTGCTACTTCACTACGAAAAGAAGCACAAGCAGTTTATTGAGCAATGTTGATGTATTCTACCATAATCTTAAAGACTGTGGCTCCTTTGGAAATGAAAATGGTCACAGAACAAGCAGTACACTAAAAATGAGACGTATGTGACGAATTTTACTGTGGTTATCAAACGGGGAGAGTTGTCTCACTTAAGAGTCTAGATTCTTATCGACTACCTTAAAAGAGAAATTGAACTTAAGCAGAGTTCTTGCGATTAGTATGTACAAAAGCGGATGCAGGTCTCACTGAACGACTATGAATTCAAGAGCAACAAGGAATTGAGAGAACTACGTAAAGTCGTCGGAACTTTTAAACATATTACTACTTATAAATATAAAAGTTGCTCGCTGATCAACTGTACACAACAAGCGTCAAACCTGAAAATTACTTCTGACTAATCCACAAGATTGGTAAGCAGTTGGACATGATTGATTGAAATCGTAACACGCCCTTATTCCTATGTTAACACAAAGATGCTGTTTTTGAAAATGGTGCATAAGGCAAAATTTCAGCAATTCCAAGGACTTGCATCTATCCAGGAGAATACAATCTATTTATCATCCATAAAACGTCACATAAGGTTTAAGTATCATGATTGCAATTTCATCTTAGAAAAAAAGACGAATGCCAAATATTTGTTCTGCTCAACAACTCTTGCCTTCATCCCTTAATGTCAGAACTCAGAAGTCATTTGTGGAATAATACATGTCAATGATCTTATTTTTCCCATCTATTTCTTTAAAGAATAAAGTTGGAGCATTGACCAAATCATGCAGTATAAACATTTTCCCGCTAAAGCAAAGCACAAAAAAAGAAAAAGAAAAAAAAGAGAGCATGTTAAGTTGAAAAACTTACGCGTCATCAATGAACTTTGCTGCCACCATCACACTTGTGACCAAAAGTCTGTGGACATTAAGAGAAGTCAAGAAAGCTTCGGATTGTTGGAGATATCTATCCACATAAATGTATGCCACTATGAAGCAGGATGGACTGCATCCTGCATACTTGAAAATCCGCTCAATGTATTGTCGTATGCTAACAGGAGGTGATCTTGAACCATGAAATGTAGTGAGGGCATCTTCAATTTCAGCTCCCTCCAATAATATTTCATTCTTTTCGACAGATGTCTCAAGAAGTGAGGACAGAAGAGATATGAACTTTGGTGTTTTGAGACCTCCTTTGCTGCGGGCTCTCAGGCCTAATTTGAGGTAGATATCCGCTCCAGCATCATCGGTATCAAGAGCCAGACCGCCCATCTTCAGGCATGACTACATAAACAAGAATCAGTTAGCCTCATGAAACACCGTCTCATGTTAATCTAATGCAAGAGCAGCTCAATTAACTCAAGATAACGCTACTCGTACGCCCATTAATCCACTAGAAACAGAATAAACCCTATATATTACAAAACATGGGCTGATCAGTCTCATGATAACATTATCATGAGATGCTTCATGGAATTAGCGAACAAGAATAGATAAAAAACAATTACCAACTTGCTGCAAGAAATTATACAACAACAACAACAACATCAGAGCCTTATTCCCAAAATGATTTGGGGTCGGCTGACATGAATCATCCTTTGGAATCGTCATAGGTGATCTCAAGAAGCGAAAATATAAAGGAAAGAGCAAAAAACAAAAGTGGAGTGAAATAAAAAAACGTAAGAGGAAACCTGCCCAAACCATCTCTCTCTCTCTCTCTGAAGAAAGTAAGGACAACTGAGAGAGGTTGCAAGGCTATTTCTTACAATATGTACCAAATTTTATTAATATGTACACCCTATCTACACCAAACTACCCATAATCTTTTTATTAAAACCAAATAACCATATTAACCTACTAGAGAACCCTAAGTTACAAAAAATGCCATCCAAAGCACACTATGTTTTGCCTAATACTTAAGTCCTTGTAGTAATTCAGTCATTATACAAGCCATTTGCCCGCTTTTGTGATAGTTTAGTATTGTTCTTAAACTTTGTGCAATGAGGTCATGGGTAGTTTGGTGTGGATAGGAGGGAGTATTTACAAGATGCATACAACAGCATCAAGGGTTACTAGCTGGTTGTTTCGTCAGTAAAAGCAGTGGATGAGATATCCAATCTTGGAGAGTGGCAAACAGGCATAGATCAAACGGAAGATACGGAGCACTAATTACGAAGCACATTGTGCGGTCATGATACTACGTAAAGGGTATCATGATTCATGAAAGGTAAGTCACCTGTGTTAGTGGTATAATGACCCATTTGGTATCGAGTCAGTATGGAAGGAGTCGTAGATAAATTATTTGACTACATTTGTCCCTGTCAATAGTATACAATTGCTGTTGGGTCACTTTATACCTCAAATTCATTCTCCACCACACAACTTCCTTAAAAAGGAATATAAACTATTTGTTGTGACGGACCAAAAAGGAATACATAAGCTGTTGACGGGATAGGGAGCAGTAACTTATGCAGAAACTCCCATGCTATGCCCTAAATTATGATCATGTGTCAGCAGACAAGCGTAAAATACGACCTTTAACCAAACAGGCTATCAAGTCTCTGCGACAATTCTACAAGACAAGATACAATGAAGGATTTGATTTATGTTTCTCTTCTTATCTGTTTACTTCAATCTGGTTACGAAACAAAAATGTGGCCACAAGCAAACAAAGATCAATGATCAAATTCATACACACATATGAATCCGAAACTCCCAACCAACAAAATGTACAGATTTCAATGTAGAAATGGAATAATTGTTTGGCCAGTAACAAAGACATGGGCAAATTACAGGCTTACAGCTATCTTATTCGATAATAACCAAAGTAGCTAGTTGGCTCAACAGTAATCATCATCAGCCAAGGATTAACAAAATGCAATCTCGTCTCCAACAGCATCATATTTATCATAGAAATAAAAACAGGTTTTGACTTTTGACCATACACTTAAAGTTATAACCACCGAATCTTAACTCGCACAAGAGCACAACTACAAGTTAAACCATTTTCATTCCAAATCCTACTCATGTCACACTTCTGCATATGTACTAACAGCATCTACTCATATTAGGTAGAGATGCAGGTAAAAAGCGAAAGAACTAAAACATATTTAAATCCTATATCGTCAACAACAATTCCCAACATCTTTGCATAATCATATTTATGTGCTTAACTTGCTCAAATACAACTATATCAGCACCTAGACTTGCATACCACCAACCACCTCACCAAACATTGTACTCCGTATATACTTAATACTAAAAGAAGACCACCATGGGAATGATTTGCACTAGCGGCGACAAAAAAACCTTGAATACCCATATTCTTGGAAAATGCTTACTTAAGTCAAAACTTTCGGATAGATGCTACAAGAAATCATCAATACACGAAGTAACCCGTAAAACGGTCTTATTCTCCGGCCAACCTCAAGATTTATGAATGTGGTTGTATTTCCAGCATTTCCAATATATCGAAAAGCCCGTGCAGTTAAAAACTTCAACTATAACCCTAACATTCAATCCAAATGTTATGTTTTAAGTAATAAATCAATTTTTCCAGCATTTCCACACCTTCAGTATTTATTTAGTTTACTGAAACGGTCTCCTACTGTCCCACGTCAGCAGCTCCAACAAACATACCTTCAACAACCTTAACAAACATCCTTGCCGACAAAAACTACACCCAAAATCACAAGTAAAAAACACAAATCTGAGATAGTATTACTCATAATCTCCAAAACCCATTAAAATTACGGCGAAAATCGAACATTGCATTAACTAAAATTACTAATTAATCAATACCCATATCATAAATCATCCCAAAACATAATTAATTAAGCAATACAAAGTAACAAAACAACTAAAATAGTTAAATTGAATTAAACTAGTAATTAAAACTTACAAAATCAGAGGAATTAATGGGGTGAGAGGAGATTAATTGCTCTGGCATTGTACTATTGTAATGAAATCAAGAAACCCAGTAAAAATAACAAAGAAATAGACATAAAAAACAGGAAAAGAAGGAGGAAATCACAAGATTTCCATGAATTGGGTAATTGGGTATTAGATAGAAAGAAAAAGGTTGAATCTTGTTGGAGTAAACAGTTAAAAAGAGGGAAGAACAGTAAAGATGGAGTATACAGTTTAGCAGAAAAAGAGAGAGAAAAGGAAAGGAAGAGTGTGATTATAGATTTATAGCTACAGAAATGACAATTATTAATGGGAAATACTCCATACAAATACCCAATAATTAATGGTGGATTATTATTATTGAGTATTGAAATGGAGAAATTGATAATGATTGTTGTTCCACCGAATTTTGTTGTTAATGCAATTGAAAGCTTTATTTCTGCTGTTACTGGTTGTTCCTTCTACTCTATTTCTCTACTTTTTGGCTTTTTTGGGTCATCTTTCCACCTCCTTTGATTGTTGAATTCCTTCCTTTGTTTTTATATCTGTGTCTGCCCACTGGCCAGGGTGTACTAGAGTCCGCATTCTCTCCATTACTTGAGTCTATTATCTTTAGTCGGTGTATATTAAATCTCGGGACGATCTAGTGGTTGTAGTTATTTCATAAAAGTAATGTTTAAATGAATAGAGCGAAAATATATTAGAATAAGAGTGTATTAGAGAGATAATGAAGAAAAGGTAATAGAAAATAGAAATGATCCAAATTCGTTTTTTTGGGGGAACTATTGTATCCAAACAAATATTGCCGACGTTATTTAGTAATTCATCACGTCCAAACTTAGGGTGGAACTTGAATTAGATTATCCAAAAGTAATTTAGGTTAAGTTTTTTTCCGGGATAGTTACTCTCTCTTTAGATTTGAATGTGGAACGGTGAGACGTGAATGGTCCATGTCCGGGTCTAGGTAAGGACGTGCATCATTCACGTCCGATCCTAAGCCTGGATATGGACCATTCACATCCAAACATAGGTCTGGACGTGTACGTTTCACGTCCAAAGTTTTCCTGTATAGTCGCATTTTCGTAAAATGGCTATATCTACTTTGTTTTTGTCTGTTTTGCGCATATGACCAACAGTTAGAACCGTAAGAGGATAAACTATCACCTCCACTTGGAATTACTTCAATATCATGGCTAGAACTTAAGCTATGGCCGTTTAAAGTGGACCGTTACTTCATATCGATTCGTTTTAAGTCAATTAGTTACATTGGCATGATTAGTAAATCAACGCTTGATTTTTTTTCGTACACTTCTTCGTTTTACGTCGATTAGTCTAAGGTTGTTTCACTTAGTAATTCATTGTTTTGATTTTACAAAATAAGATTCGTTTTCCATCGATCAATTTGACGTTTTTTGATTCGTGGATCAAATTTAAAGTTCTTAAACTGTTTGTTATTCGATTTTAGTTGTTAGTTTCGATTTGCCTATTAAATTGTTTGTCGATAGTTTGATTGAAAAATCTGGATTAGGAGCCTAATTTAGAAAATTCATTACATATTGTCGATTTATTTAGCAAGCTGCTTGGAAAAAAGAACAGTTCAAGTGTACGTCAAGTAGCAGCTTGGAAAAGAGAAGAGGCCCTATTGAGCCAGATCAAGATCCACACTACGATTATCACAAAATCTCATTGAAGACACATCATATCCGTCACAAATGAAGACGGATACCATTTTCTCTCAAAAAATACCCATGAGATGTGAATTCGTTTTTAAAATAATGCTCAAAAATAGAATTTTTATCGTTTTGGTTCGGTTTAGAAAACATATGTCAAAATGGTGTCCACGTAGGCTCGGGTATTCAAACCTAAAACACGCCATTGCCAATGGCGTTTTTTGCGAAAGAAACACGCCATTAGCAATGGCGTTT
>JAGPOY010000142.1:0-30061 GCA_018983105.1 Silene uniflora | reverse complement strand
TGGAAGGGTAAGGCTTGTTTAACTATAATAAGTAAAATCTTATGAGGATGAAAGTTAAGTAAGATTGACCTTAGGACGACTTTAGATCGAAAGATATAGTCGGGTTTAAGGACCGAAAGGTGACAACCCAGTCCTTCCTACCAACGAACTGACCGACCTAATAAACCCTAGCTGTAGAAGACACGGTGGACCGAATTCCTTCGCATGCTATTTAGTTTTATTTCTCTTTTAATCTTTAGTTTAGTTAAACAAATTCAAAACCCCCAATTATTGTGACTAACAGAAAATCGCATAAATAGAAATAGTCTGCCTCTCTGTGGGATCGACCCTATTTACCACTAGCTTCTAGTTAGTAGTCTTTAGGATTTATTTTTGGTGTATAAACGACAGACATCAAATGGCAATAAAGATATTAATTCACTTTACAATGGCAGTAATAGAAAAAATAATTTTACAATCGCGAAAATAGAAAAAAAAAACTTTGACAATGGCAGTGAAACAATTTAACTCTATTTTATTCAAATGACCAGTACATTTCCAATAAACTTTCGGATCGAAACAAATGTGGTCGTTAAACCGTGTTGCGAACTTGTGGTTCAAATTCGGATCCTCTATTCCGGTCGAGTGAGGTGGGACAACGAGTCAACAACTAAACTAACACAACCCCCCTAAAACCCTAACGACCATAGTCCATACTCCATAACCCTCTTCAGTCTTCTCTCCTCTCCCTCTGTCAGGATTGAAGAACAGCCGAATAAAACTACCACAATCAAAAACCCTAATTACTTCCTTAAAATCTTCAATTAACATGAATTCCAACAAAGATAAAACTCCTAATTCACTTACTTCTGAACAAAGGGTTCTTCTTTTTCAATCCATTTCTCAATTCTTTGAAAAAAATGGTTTCTCTAAAACCCTTAAGAACTTCCGCAAAGAAGCTAATATTCAGGTTTGTTTCCTCTTTTTTGTTTATTTTGCGCAAGTTTTGATCTTTTTTGTTGGTATTTTGGTGGGTAATTGAGTATTTCGTTCATGTATTTGGAATTAAGTAATTTAAAGCATTACCCAATTTTTTTAATAAATGATGTTGGAAATATATCGTAGCTTATAATAGCTGAGGATGTGTTATTTGTTGTGCAGAAAGATGATGGTGAAAGTTGTCCTCTCAACGTCGAAGAAATGTGCTTTGAGTATCTAAAATCGCGGTACGTTGGTGTTTATGTATTGATATTTCCAGGCATTTTTTAACTGTATAGTTGTAGAGTTATAGTTTGAGGTATTTAGCTAATGGTCGAAATCGAGGCGCTAATAGGTTTCGCTTAAAAGCAGATAATGCTGCTCATTATATGATCCCTGTTCTGAAATCAGGAAAGGAAAAACATTACTTTTGTAGTTCAATAGGAGCTAAATTTGTTGCTCGGGTTTTGGCAATTGATACTTGAGCTAATCAATAAAGGAGTGTTGGGTTCTTGTTTTTCGGTTGTACTTGTTGGGTATGCTGTTTTTCGTATAGCTATGAGGAGGCAGATTATTGGAGGTTGTTTGCCAAATGATTGGGAAGTCAGTTGACATACTTTCTTTGTTGGTACTCTCATGTAGTTCTTTTGTTGCAGTACTTGAAAGAAAGTGATTTGATTGTTGTAGTTATAATTAGTCCCCTCCTTCCTCCTTTGTCTGCGTGCGAAAAGTAAAAGTAAACAAATGACCGTGATGGAAGAAGTTAATCGTTTGTTGCAAGAGATTTGGTTACTAGTGTCAGTGGTACAGTGTGGTTATTTTGGTGCAAAATGGAAAGCGACTTCTTTGATATTAGGTGTTGTAGAGTATTATAATTAGATAGACATACTCAACTCGAACTATTCATGAGCGTTTGTTGTTTACAGTAATCAGCCCAAGGATGATGTTGTCCAAGAGCAAGGCACCAAGCAAAAAAGTGGTGCTAAGACGAAGGAAAAAGGAGGTAACGAAGGTAAAAAGTCTGAGCCAACAACGGAAAATGGCGTTGTTGATGATGCAAAAGTAAAATCAAAGAAGAGTAAGAAAAGCAAAAGTGCTAAAGATGCTTCTGATCAAATTGTTGAAGAAGCACAACCAAAAATCACAGAAAAACCTGAAGAGACCCATTTGAGTTTGCCAAGTGAACCTGAAAAAAAGTCCAAGGATAAGAAAAAGAAACGTATAGATGAATCGGAGCCTGTACTTGAGGATGTACCCAAAAAGCAGTCTGAAGTTGCAGCACCTGATGGAGGAAAGAAAGAGAAGAAAAAGAAACGTGTAGATGAATCGGAGACTGTAATTGAGGATGTACCCAAAAAGCAGTCCGAAGTTGCATCAACTGATGTAGAAAAGAAGGAGAAGAAAGAGAAAAAAGAAAAGAAAGCAAAGAAATTAAAGAAAGAGAAGAATGAAAGCAACGACAGGGAAGAAAATGCTGTCGAGGCTGACGAGGAGACAAAAGAGTCAAATAAACGGAAGAGATCATCATGTGATGACAATGCTGACCATGTTAAAGAAGCAACGGTGAAGGGTTCCAAACTCAGGAAGATTGATGATTCAGATAAATCAAATGGAATAGTTCAAACACCTAATGGATCTGCCAATGGTGTCCTCAAAAAGGATGAGAAAGAAATGTCTCAGAAACAGGACAAAACGAAAGAACTTGATGGCTCAGCAGAGGTATTTCACTCAATCTACCTGGGTATTCTTATTCTGCTTATGATTCAAATCCGTTTTCTCTGTTATTTTTCGAATTTGAGCTGAGAGTTGCTAACTGTTGTGTAGTTTGTTTTTGTAGTTGCCTCCATTCTTCTTTAGACCTTCAATTTATCTGATTTCACTTGTTCTGTTAAGTATGTTGTAGTTAATGACGGAGTATCTGGTACTGAAAAAGAGCTTTAGTGTGTTGTAACGCAATTAGCCTAAATGTGGAATTCATACTTGTCTTGTAAATTAAAGAAGCACAGGAGACTATAAGGTCAAGAAACACTAGAGCTTGGAGCCTTTTACCCCTAGTATTGCTCTCACGAGCTAACAACCCTCTTAGCATAACATTTAAGCTCGGATCAATGCTCCTTTCAGGCCATTAGAAAAGTCATTTTGGTTAAATGTTACAAAACACTGTTAACTTACTTTGTCTATCTAGTGTGAAGCATAGCCTCCAATTTCCAATTAAGAACATATTGTCCCCCATATTCGATTATTCTCAGTTAGGGCAATTATTTTCTTGGTTGGAGCAAAACGATTCATTGTTGTTTGGTTTTGGAATATGATTCAATAAAGTACTCTCTAGATTTCTTGCTCTTGTTGTATCGTGAACTTTCAGTTGCACTATCCTTTGGACGCCATTTTAATAAGGGGAATCTGAACTTTGTGTTTTTAATATATCCGGCCGTTTTACCCTTAGGCATTAGAGTTATGCTGTTATCTAATCATTTGCACCGTCAGTAGAGGTAACGTACAGATACTGGATTCTTGTTTTCCTGGTAAGTAACATGTGATCAGAAGTGGATGTTCTCATTAACTCTGATGTCTTAGTGTCATGTGGACAGTGAAGATGTAACTTTTGCTGATTACAGCTCCTTACCTATGGATATGTTTCATATTTATTTGTCTAAAACTCTAAATGTCGTATGCGTCCCCATTGCTGGGCTTAGAAGCCTGAAGGTTCTTGTCTGATTAAATTAGCTGCATCAATAATCATAGGCACTGAACTGCCATCCGTTGCAGTCGTCATATTCTCTTAAAATCTCAACCGAATTCTGTCATTGGTGGATGTGTATAGGCTCTCCACTAACCACTTAACTTCAGGCTAAACCCTGAAGGGACCATTGAGTAAGGAGCTGTACCAAAAAAGTTTTTTTGTTCCTCTGATTTTGGCCAATTCCTCGTCCATAAAGAGCTTTGATAAATTTGTGAACTAGACGTCACAAGCGAGTCATCCAGGCTGGTCGGATTATTTCAAGCTCGTCATTATTAGGTCATTTCGGATGAGTTCCATTCCAGGTTCTTTTGATTTGCTTGGTTATGGCCTTATGGGTATTGGCCGTAGGGGAATCTGGGTCATTTCGGATCTCATTAATGGGTAGGCGTGTTCAATACCTGGTTGATTCAGGTTTGGGTTAGGTTGGTTTGACTTGGACCGTCAAACTCCTTTTTGCACAAGCGGCTACGTGTAATGATATTAGAAGCTCAGTGGATATAGATCATGTAGTTATTATGTGAGCTAATCATCGTGATCTTCAAAAAACCAAAATGGATAGTTAGGTCGCAGTTGTTGTCTACTCCTATATTTAAATTTATTACTCATATTTCTGGCGTTGACAATATGTGTAGTTGTGTTAGTGACTTAGTCTATGACGACATTTTACACTGCTATTGCTAAAATTCGTTTTTCAGGATGGTAAAGTTAAGAGGTTCATTCTGTTGTTTGTCTCCATACTAACTTTGGCCTACAGTCTTCACATTTGAAGCTAGATTCAGGCTATACGCATTGAATACTCTCTGATATGGGATCCTGAACTAACCTTAATAATATTTACAGTGTCGTTAACTTGTAGTTTTTTTTTCCCTAATCTGTTCTATTTTGTGTGCTTGTTAAGTTTCGATTCAATTTTCTTAAGACCTTAGCCCTCACCTGTGATGCCTTGTTTTCTTGCTTCATGACATTTTGGATGATGTAAAACTAAAAATAACGTTAATACTGGTTGCGCAGCCCAAAACTGCTGCAAAGGCCTTCCAAAGGGTGAAACCCGAAGATGTAGAATTTGCTGACGAAAGGCTTCAAGATAATTCCTACTGGGCTAAGGTTCGGTCATATTTATTTGTGATCTTCTCTTGTCTGCTGCTTTATCCCTTGCAAGACAAAGGGGGAGAACGTTTACGCTACAACACCCTTTTTTTTTTGAACTTCTTCAATAATGTCTACCTTTTATCAGGATGGTGCTGATTCAGGCTATGGCGCCAAGGCCCAAGAAGTTTTGGGGCAAGTTAGAGGAAGGTGGGTATTCTAACTATTCTATGCTATTGTTTTTTTGTTTACTGGTAGCTGTTATGCTTTGGTATCTTCAGTCTTCTTTGTGTTTAAGCTTTTTTTAGGGAGTTATGCAGGCCCGCAAATTAATCCACACAATAACATGACTCAAGAACTGAATTGAGCAATAACAAATTGCGCAGAATGACCGGAATCCTGAATTAACCCAATATGACCTGTAATTGATTATTGGCCCTAGTATTTGTGGACTTGGTTTTGACGATCTGAAATGACCTGACCAAAACAGAACAATATGTGCGATCTACCCGTAAACATACTTCCATCATCATTGAATTGCAGAGGAGTTTCCTTTAAATCTGTGAAAACAGTTATAACTTCTAAGCATCATATTTCCTACTGTTCTGCAAGAGCAAATATTTCCGACTGTTGTTTAACGACTGTAGATTTTTTGGATGGTTCACCCCCAAATCATTAATTGATCCGTTGATTCAAAACAATCCCAAATCTATTTGATTGTTCAGTTGAAACTGGATTACTGAGGTTATATGTTATTGGCTCATCACAGGGACTTCCGACATGAGAAGACCAAGAAAAAACGTGGAAGCTACAGAGGTGGGCAAATTGATTTGCATACACATTCAGTGAAGTTCAATTACGGAGACGATGATGAATAATTTCACAGCGTACTGTATTCTAATTATAGATGCTCCTGAGCATGAGTAAAAGTTTTGATAGAATTGTGCCTTAATTTATTCCTTGAAAAACATGTATTTGTTGCTGAGTTTTCTTTTTGGATTGTCTATTTGGAACTTAATACAATTAATGCTCTCCTAAAAGATCAAATCAATTTGGGATGAGTAATTTGGTAAACTCAAGTCCTCAAGGTTCTGAGCCAATGCTCGCTCATATGTCACACTACAAACCCTAATTGGTCACTCTCTGTTGTGAATCTTGCGATGACTCGTAGATATGTGTGTGTATTTTTAATTTTGTTTTTGTATTTTGGAGTTTTGTTTTCGACTTGTGTCGATGATAGTTCTAACTTTGGATGGACACGAGGCTGGGGTGTGGGTGTCTATGGGTTGCGGAGTTTGGGTTTCCGTGATTTAGGAGCTTGGTGAAATGGTACGCATACTTACCAAATTTGAATGTTAGCCCTACACTTTCATCTACTAAATCGGATTCAAATACCTCCAATTTTCATGGTTGTCTTAAAAGTGCATAATATAAGGGCCATGTGATTAATGAGTTTAGAGTGAAATTGATGGAGTAAGAAATACTGGGCACGAACATCCTTATCCACATCTTAGGCAATTACGTACATTTGCCAATTTTCTCAACTTTTATAGACCATTTCAACTCACTTGTTTAGTCCATTTGTATTTAAACAATTCATTTTAACCGTTTAACCTAACTCGATAATCCTATATGATCAAGTCATGAATGATACGTTGTTTTTATAAACTTGTTAGGTAGTTAACAACTAAACATGCTTACTAAACCGACTCATTCAGGTTGACATGTCGTCGATATTCATATCAGAAGACATCACTTAACATCAACTAGACCAAAATAAAATAAAATAAGCTCATGTTCCTGTTAACCTAGGAAGCATGAACACGTCACTTCACTAGCGTATGCAACACAGTTGACATGCTTGTAAACGTCCTAGACACACTAACGTCCTAGACAAGGTGTGTCGTGTTATCTTTTTAATTTTATTAGAATTTTTTTTTTTTTTATGTTTGTTTGTCAAGAGAGAGCCTCATGGGCTAATATGATATTGAAGAGGTAAAAAAAAAGTAGAGTTTTGGACAAATTGGTAAAAAATATTTTTTACCAATTTATCACTTAATCAACCTTTTTTTACCAATTTGTTCAATATGCTATTTTTATTTTTTACCAATTTGTCCAATATGCTACTTTTTTTTTTACCAATTTGTCTAAGACTACTACTACTTTTTTTTTTACCAATTTGGGAGTTTGGCCGAGTTTTGAACGTAGGCTATCGATATTACCCCAAAGCTAATCTAGTTTATACTCCGTATCAGTTATCGAACACGGTCCATAGTAATTTTCAAAAGAGAAAAAGACTAACAATTTTTTAGCAGTAACATTCACTTCTCTCTATTCGACAGTCATACCACACAGTCACACCCTCAGACACGAGTTCGCGCCTCCTATCACCAGCCGCCAACCACCGCGCCATCCGACGGCCTCTCCACCGTCCACTTCGCCCAATTAATCGTAAGTATAACTATTAGGGTTTAATTTTAATTGTTAGGGTTTCACTTTAATTAATCAATTCCAGTGTTTGTATGAGGAAACAGACATTCGACCTTTAAATTTGATCCTTACATTTGGTCTTATAATGTGTTTAATTTTGATTGGAATTTTCTGGGTTTGAGTTCTGGATTTGTGATTGGTTTAGGGTTTGATGAATTGGTGGTTTAGTCGATGAACTAATTTTGCTGATGGGTTGGAGTATGTTTGCTGAATTGTATGGAGATAATTCACAGTAGGGTTCGTTTGCGTTTCGAATTAATTTTAGAGACATGAGTTTAGATAATTATTTGAAAATGTTGAATAAGTTTAAGAGGAGGGTAAAAGGGAATCGACTCCGAAATCGTTGAGAGGGACTCTTTGTTCTTAATTGATTGAAAGATTGAGGGAGTCCGAATTTGCGAGCATTTCAGCATACCGCTATCACATGGTTTCTATTTGTTTTTATATGGAAATGCTACTAATCTGTACTTACACGAATAACTGTTTCGTATCAGTTTATGAGGATTGGGATTGCTGTCATAAAATTTCCAATTAAGTGAATATAAATTGAGATCATGAAGTTTGTGGTGTATGTTTGTCACAATTGAAGGCTAAATGTTAAAATGTTTGTAATTACTTCTGTTCTTGCAATCAGTTTGCTATCATAGTCCAGTTTCAAGGCTGAGCATTGTTTTCCTTGAATGGTAGGTTAGGACACTTTTATTCGGAAGGCCTACAAATGAATAAAGGAGGAGGTGGTGGTGGTTCTGGGAGTGGACCTACGGCAGCTGCAGCAGCTGCTGCGTCTCAGAAACAGAAAGCGCTGTTGCAAAGAGTTGATACTGATGTGTCCTCTCTTGTTGAAAATTTTATTCACCTTGTCAACGGTTCTCGGGTTAGTCTTAACTTTCTTCTTTCTTATGTCTTAGGTTTTCTTATAGTTATAGTAATTTATGCTAAGCAATGGCAGAAAGAAATAGCGGAGCTAGAATTTCTAGCGGTTAGGGTATTGAAGAAGACCACTTTACTTTGAAATTAGAGCAGCTCCTTAGATATTTCTAGTAAACCTTTATATGCCGGTAGTGTTGCCTTTTAACTGTATCCGTTTTCATATTTTCCGTGATCATTTTACGTTTTTCACCATCCCTATTCCCTTGTACTTTCAGTTGTGAATATGATCTTATGGTCTTACTGTAGTGTGTCATACGATCCTCATATTGGGGACTAATCTTATTAAATTGCTCATAAGACAAAGGGGAAAGGGAACAATGTCGAGGAAGGGGTGTGAAGTGACAGAGACTTATTTTTATATCACGGCCACGACATCCAGGGCTTATATTTGAAGTGTGCTTGAACTTGAGGATGCTTTGATCTTGGAGTTGAGTAATGTTACTTGTACTGGACTAACAAATTATATAGTAGTATATGACCTATAAGCTTTGTTACTCTGACTCAGTTCAAAGGGTCAAACATGGGTGTGTACCCAAGTGTTTGACTCGGTTATATTATGAAAAACTGACATGTTTTGGTTTAGAATGAGGTGTTGAAGTGTCACACCAATGTCTAAGGGTCGATTGTCGAAAAGGTGTTGAAGTAACATGGCCTATAAGACCTTGATTTGAATATCTAAAAGCAATTTGATATAATCTATAGTCTATACTACAGAGTACATGTTAATTTATTGTTACTATCTTGTTTTTTATGGATATCAAGCCTTGGAATTTGTTTGGATTGGGTTGTTTCAGGGGAAAATAAGGGAAGAAGAGTAAAAATTCCCTTGTTTGGTTAACAAAGGATTCTCAACATAAGAAATATTTGGAGGGGAAACTCCTGTACTGCATTTCCCCTCCCCTTTGGAGTGCTTGTTGTGCCTTAATCCAAAAATGGCGTGACTCGAAACCAATAAGATTGTTTCTTGTTTTTCTATTGTGGAACGCATATGCAATTTTGTATGGATTGCTTGATGAGATTGTGAAGAATCATATGCCGGGGTTCAACTGTTGAAGTTACCATGCTTTTCAAAGTCATTGGTGTGCGTCTATGGCTGGTTCCTCTGGCATGATATTTTTTTATATTTGTTGCTAGGTAAATGATCCACCTGTCAAAAATGCACAAGAAGCTTCAATGATGGAGGTGCATGCAGCTAAGATGGTGAGAGCCAAAATAATGCGTTTATTTGTTTTGATTTATAAATTATACACATTACATGCTCATGGATATTAAATTAAAATTATAATACTGTCTGGTTCTCAGGATGGTTAACTTCATGGATTCGTGTTAGATATAAGTTGCTAATTGTTCAATGGAATATTTAGAGGAATAAGGGCAATGTGGGGAGACTTACCTCTGACTATGTGGACACTACCCTTCATATCTGTTCTCTTTATCCTTCCATGTTATCAAGTTTTGCTTCTATTGGTGAACTGCTTCGTGAAGTTAAATTAATCTGTCAAAGACATTTGTGCTCTGGTGCTGTGTCGCATACTCGCATTGCTACTTTGAAATTTGAATTGTGGCGGTTGGTGCTGGTTGTTTATGTTATATACATTGAATGATTAGTCGCTGACATACTAGTGGTGCCCCAATCAATTATCTCGATAAGAATTCTCATGTGTTAAGTAGTGCTTTTTCTTGCCTTTTCAAACACGGATAGAACCAACGCCTCTGCATTGAGTAACTGGAACAAAGTATGGAGTATTTCGTTTATGATTAATTGTTGGATATTGCCAAACTTCCTGGCCAAGTGATACCTTATTTAAGAATATGAACATTTCTGAAGAGCAGACCTGGGAAAATGAGGGATACTAATTTCTTTCTACCTCGAAATCTGTTCAAATAGGTTCAGGCAGCCGAGTCATTGCTGAAGCTGGTTTCGGAATTGAAGCAAACTGCCATTTTTTCGGGAATTGCATCGCTAAACAACCATGTTGAGGTCCGTAAAGCTGAATTTAATAAGCTCACAGAAGAGACGGATAACACATTGGGAAGAATTGGGGAAGACGCAGCTGCTTGTCTCAAGGACCTTGAGTCTCATTTTTACGTGTCTCCAGAAAAATCAATCTAACCTTCCTATATCTGACGTGAGGCATGAATTATTTAGCAGGAAGATACGGAGTATGATTTAAGACAAGACCGGGTTATCAATGAAGGGTATCTCTCCATTACTACTATGAAATATTGTAACATCACCTACCCTAATTGCGAGATAGGGGAACTCGAATGTACACAGCATTTTAGATAGTGTGTTACATGATTATAACCGAGTTACGTAGGGAGGGTATGTTATTGGGTTACTTCATGTAGTTATGTGGTTTATGCCCAGCTTTTATGATATTTGTGAAACTTTTAATTAGTACTCATCTTTATAATGTACTTCGTATGTACATATTTTTTCATCTCTCGTTGTCTTTCATATTTAGTACCTCGTTTTGTATCTTTTCATACCTATTTCATGATTCCTAGCATCTTACAAGAGAGTTATTCATAGAACTATTAGGATAAGTTGAAAAACAAATGAATCGCCGACTAAACAAACTGCCTAACGAAAAACAAAGCACGCAAATATGCCTCTTTCGTGTCTCCCTCATATCCTTCGTTCTTCTGCTACTTAATATGCGAACTTAACACAATTTCCTACTTGTGGGACTTAACTCAGATCAAGTCCTACTACTCCTTATGCTCGACTAGCTTTGAAGCTTGCTCCATGTGGAATGTTATTTTTCCCGGTGGATCTAGATTTCACGCTGAATCTGCCATTCAAGTCGAACGGCGAAGCCTTCACATGACTTTCTCCATGTGGAGAAAGCTTTTTTTCATTGTCCAAGTTTAATTTTATTCCTAGAACTATGAATGTGCTCATGCTTTAGCTAAAAGGGCCATGAGAATGTAATTACCTGGTTTTACTCCCGCAAAAGAAAAAAGAAAAAAAACTTTGAAGATTTCAAAATACATTGTTTCGAATTGCATTTACCACCATTCCTACTAATCATCAACTTCACTATTTTTAAACTCATCACCTATTCAAAATTCCAAACACCACCTTCGAAAACCACCTCAAAATTACACTCTCATTATAGACGGGTACTTTTTGTCTATAGATGGGGGGTAATGTCGCCATTTTGATGACAAATATGATCTCATTTTAACGACAAAATATTGTAGCTTAGGAAATTGGTTAATAATTTATTTATCTAAAAATGATTATTACATTTTATTCTAAATGAAGTTCACATTTACTCTATCATCAAATAAAGACGAGAAATAACCCGTCTTTAAGAGAGACATGTCGGTTTATCGCCCAAAAAAATACCTATTCATAGACTATATAATCAGTTGTATAAGTTATACAGTGTAGAATCTAAGCTTGTGATAAATTATCCAAATAATAGATTAAAGAATATAAACTTTATTAAAAAGCATTTTGAACCCATATGCAAAACGAACACCCATATAATATGCGAGTATTCATACATAATAAAATATTGGAAAACCGACGCTAAAAATAATCCCTACGGAATACTTACGTGACAACTCACATTATATAACTTTAACTTTAAACCTTGAGTGCTTTGACGACTATATTTCCCCCAATTATATCTCTCTCTTCATTCCTAATCGAAATTAGGGTTTCCGCGTCACTAATCTTGATCAACTCACCAGTCAATCAACCATGAATCAAGAATAGTAACCACTTATCTTTCTTTCTTTCATTTTCGCTTTTCTTATTATTATTGTTTGTACAGTTCGATTTGCATGAATCTATGCTTAATTCGAGCTCGTTATTCTATATCTTGTAGATTTGGGGATTTTCTGTAGCTTCCTTCTTACTCCATTAGTTTGATTAATTAATAATATTAGGTTTAGCGCACTTTGATTGACCAATTGATTGCGTTTTCTTTGGGAAGTTGGTCTTTGATAGTTAGGTTAATTAATTGGAGTTTCTTGTTTTTCTTTCGATTTCGAAATGGATGTCTTGCAATTGGAATGGGTTAGTTTTAGTTATATATGAATGTTTGAGTTTGAGTGATTGATTGATGGGATAATGAAATTTGTACAGTGATTACCTCTTTAAGCTTCTGCTCATTGGAGACTCTGGTGTCGGAAAATCGTGCCTTCTGCTAAGATTCGCGGTATACAATT
Organism: Silene uniflora; assembly: GCA_018983105.1. Taxonomy (NCBI): domain Eukaryota; kingdom Viridiplantae; phylum Streptophyta; class Magnoliopsida; order Caryophyllales; family Caryophyllaceae; genus Silene; species Silene uniflora. The sequence continues at coordinate 17,667 of JAGPOY010000142.1, read as the reverse complement.
CTTGTTTTTTTGAATTGAAAGGAGTTCATTTCATTTTTGTAGAATTAGTAATCAGACACATATATTTAACTGCTTAATGCTTGTCATTTTCAGGATGATTCGTACGTTGAAAGCTACATTAGCACGATCGGTGTTGATTTTGTGAGTATACTTCGTATTGATGTTATCCACTCTTCTTGTCCTTAAGTTTAGGTAGAAAGTTTCCAGATAATTTGCTGAAATGATTCTGTTGTCCGCAGAAAATTCGTACAGTTGAGCAGGATGGGAAAACCATTAAGCTTCAAATTGTAAGGAGTAGAGTACTGCTTAAGTTTTTGAATTTTTTTGTTGCTTGATGTGTTTTCTGATCATGCTTCTCTTGCCAAATTGCAGTGGGATACTGCTGGACAAGAGCGCTTCCGTACTATTACTAGCAGCTATTACCGTGGTGCTCATGGAATTATAGTAAGTTAGACTTCACCTCCTTTACTTCTCAGAAGGGTGATTTTGTTCTGGTCATGCTTATGTTAAGCATTAATATTTCACAATATTATCTTGTGTTAATTGTCTGCAATTTTTGAGAATCAGTGTTTAATAGTCCTCTTCGCATTTCTCTAGATTGTATATGATGTGACGGATCAACAGAGCTTCGACAATGTTAAGCAATGGCTGAATGAAATCGACCGTTATGCCAGTGACAATGTTGTCAAAATCTTGGTAGGAAACAAATCTGACTTGACTGCCAACAAAGTTGTTTCGTCTGAAACTGCAAAGGTATCTAGCCTTGCCTTTTTAGATTCTTAACATACTGCGGAGTATCATTTTTAGACTGGATTGTATGGGGAAATGGGGGAATTATATTCTAGTATCGCCTGTTTCTTTTACCCACACCCGCTTTCCACAATTTTAGTCTAGGAAGGGCTGAGTGCTTTAGTCCCATAATATTTAACTGAAGCTAGTAGTTACACGTTATTTATCTATTTTTTGGAGGTGATGCTGTGAGTCTGACAGATCTTCATCAATGATCAACCTCTCAGCAATTTCTCACTGCACCTTGTGTGCTAGACTGGTCTTGATAGTGTGTTGTCTTTCTAGTGGTGTAACTCTGAGTCGGTAGTACTTGGATCCTGTGGGGGTGGGGACTTGAGGTGTGGGATGTTAAATATATAAATCCAAGAACAATCCATAAAAAATAGTGTGATCTTTCATAGCAAAATCGGTGAAACATTCACTCAAACTCTCCTTTAATATCGTAAAATTTCAAAACCGATGGGGCCTTGAGCCCTGACTCCACAATGTTCCTCTGCCACTGCTTTATTAGTATACAGGAGGGTGGAGGGGATTCTTTTCTCTTTGTCCAGTTTTGGGTTAAGAATCTAATTTTAGAAATTTACCCGAGAATCCGAGATAAGAATTTATTTACTGCCAACTTTAGTTTCAAAGTTTACTTCACAATTTTCATGCATGGGTCTCCTATCACTCTATTATTTTCAACAATATTTTTTCATTGAGAGTTTTATGGCTTCCTTATTTTTATTATTGCTTTCCAACCTTAGGCCTTCGCTGATGAGATGGGGATCCCCTTTTTGGAAACAAGTGCTAAGAATTCAACCAATGTAGAACAAGCATTCATGACAATGTCGGCTGAGATCAAGAAAAGGTTAGTCTCTTCTCTTTGATCTAATGTCCAAGGACACTTGAGTAATTATCATGAACCCTTTGTTTGGAGAAATTTGGAGAGAAAAACAGCATGAAACTGAGGGGAACAATATCATTTTGCTTGGAATAGAGTTGGAGGGAAACATAGGGATTTATTTCCCTCTTAGTTCCCTGGTTTAAAAAAAAAAACGTGCCTAGGCGCAGTGAGGTGCCAACCAAATGGCATTAGAGGGCCTGAGGCGCATGGAATACAAACGGCGGATGAGGCGCACCCAAGGTGCATGAGGTGCAACTAATGAGGGCCTCAGTGCGCCTCGCGCCTTCTTAAACTAAGCCTCTTGCAAGACACAATGAAGTCCCTCCCCAAGTTCCAACATAGGAAAGATTGGAGGGAAAATACCAAGCTCCATCTCTGACCCCCCATCCCTTCTCTTTCCTGCTTCTGTATCCGAATAATGCATAACGGAAGAAAAGAACTAGTGACTGATCTCCTGGCCTCTGTTTCATAAATGTGTTTGCCTTTCTTTTTTTATAGTTGAGGAACATAAATGTGTTGGCTTATCTTTATCATTATACACACCTCATATTTCAGTAACCAATGGTCAAAAACATATTCAAACTTTTGCTGATCAAATTAAGCGACTTGTTAATTTGATGTCGAGCAAACACGATACGGATCGGAAGCAGGGCTGTTTGACCATGAATATATGTGTGCTGGGCTGAAAACTATTAACTAGTTGAACCATAACAATTTTGTTTAAACATCGGGCTGAGTAGACAAACAATTTTGTTGATCATTCAGCATTGGGTTTTAATCCCTCTAAATCTGACAATATTTCTATTCGTTAATGCAGAGTGGCAAGCCAACCTGCATCAAATGCTTCTAGACCAACAACTGTTCCTCTCCGTGGGCAACCTGTAGGCGAGAAGTCCTCTTGCTGCTCTTGAGCAAGGATTGTTCTATTACGCCCTTGATTGAAGGGAGTTGAAGTGATGAATGTGGCCTTGTGGAATGTTATATTGGTCAAGGATTCAAGGTTAACCAAGTTTCGTCTGTATATCTTCTGATACACTATCAAATTGACAATGTGTTCTTTCATGTATTGGATAGAAGCTAAGATTGTCGTCGTTGACAATATCTTGATTGTACGTGGTTTTCGTTCTTTACTCAATGCAAGTGATTATCTTGTTCCTAGATCGTAATAGCTAATGGGCATGGCAAAATGCTTTCAACCCGACCCTCGTCAAATAAATCCTCAAGCAAGTCTATGTTCCACGCCATTCCATTGATCATCATTCATCAATTGGCTCACTTTCAGATCACTTAAGCTCGAATTCGCTTCATAATAAACCCTTCATTGACTTGACCTTTATTGTTACTGGGTGCTTATTTTTCCCACTTCGCAAATTTTTCATAGTTGTATCGTATCTTGTTCATAGACGATACTGATGCATATTTTTCTACCTCTCTAAATTTCGGATTCAACAATTACAGAATCGGTTGTCGAGACTTAACCGCAATTATTAGGCCATAAATATCAGACAATCGGTATAAAATCTTTGTAAACCTTAACTTGGATTCGTTTGCTGCAATTTGATGGCGATTGTTGGATTATGAATACGGTCGATACTCGATACTGCCTCCAAATACAATTACAATATTATCAAAATTCTGCTGCCAAGAAAAAATATATATATATCTAAATTCAACAGTATGGTTGAAAAAAGTCGTTCATAAGATACAAGAACTCGAGAAGTAATTTTTTATGATTTTTAATGCCATGCTTTCAGTTGAATGTTAGTTACTTTGCTTAGCACTTACATACATGATACATACTTGCAGTTGACTTTGAAGTCAACAAAATTCTACGCATCTTACGCTGCTAGTTTCTGACACCACCTCGTCACGGTGATTGTACAATATCAAACTATCGGGGTATTGACCGATATTTTTTACGTTTCGAGACACTCAATCTCTCGCTAATATCTTTCAGAATATATTATTAAATGTTCTGAAATGTATTTTCATATGAAGGTAGTTTTGGAAGGAATTTAATATATTTTAACTCGGAAAACAAAAAACGTCAATGGTAGTAAAAACAAACAGAGTATCAAATTAAACGCATCAAATGAAAATAATAACACGGCTATTTTATATTATGAGTACGTTAAAAATAAAGCCGCCACCTTTTTTTTTATTGGTGACAAGCTCTTATACGTAATAGCCTCCAAACCACGCATACCAGGTAAGCCACCCGAGAGTGACATGCTCAAAGTCTATTGGCGAGGCTTGAACTTGGGCCTCCTGGGAGTTTTACCCGTGTTTTCACCACTAGATTTCACCCTTTAATATAAAACTAACATCTTATCATGAAATATATACATTTTATCGTAAAAATTGTGACATTTGGTCCGTTTAATTTCAGACAGAAATAGTACGGGTGAAACTAGAATTTGCCTTACATTATTGGATGCACATAATAATTTTAGGAAATCAATTATCACATTACTTGAATACCAAAGTCAAACCAAGACATTTTAAATATATAAGGGAATACGACAAAATGGTCTCCCAATAACTTAGTGAGCAACTGTCGCTCGAAAGTTTTTGTGATATATATTAAACTCATTCATAGTTCCACATGACATACATAACAATGACATCCCACATTGTTCTCTTACTGCTAACTTTTCTTATAACCTTTACTCATATAACAGCCACTCTTCCATCAATACAACCAAGCTTGAAATTCGAAGTCGAAGCACTGACCGCCTTCCATAGTTCAATCACCGACGATCCTCACAGTTGGCTCTCTAACTGGAACGTCGGAACCCACCACTGCAACTGGACCGGCATATCATGTGACCCAATAAAAGGCAATGTCATTAAGATATCTTTGAATGATAAACAGCTTAAAGGGACACTGCCAAATTATTTGGGCAACCTGTCACACCTTAAGGTACTTGATCTATCCTCTAATTTTTTCTTTGGCCGAATTCCTCCGAAGCTGGGACTATGTTCCAGGCTTCGGAAAGTAAGCCTAGCTTACAATTCTTTGTCAGGATCGATACCCTCGGAATTTGGACTCCTTAGGAAAATGACATTTCTCAACTTAAGTAACAATTCCTTGAGTGGAATGATCCCTGTTAGTATCACTAACAGTACATCCTTGCAAGAACTCGGAATGAATTCTAACAATCTTACGGGTAATATTCCGGCCAACATCGGAAATTTAGTTAATCTTCAAGTCTTTGTTGTTTACAACAATCATTTAGAAGGTCCCTTACCAAAATCCATAGGAAACTTGACAAAGCTGAGAATTTTCGACATCTATCAAAACCATTTTTCCGACACAATACCAAACGAAATGGGTACGTTGCAGAAGTTGACGTACCTTAACTTCGCCAGCAATTTATTCACTGGTAGTATCCCTGACAGTATCACCAACTGCACATCTCTGGAACAACTTTCATTTGCTTCTAACAATTTGACCGGCCAAATCCCAACCAGTATCGGAAATTTGAGGTTTCTTAGGATCTTCCTTGCTTATTCCAATACTTTAGAAGGATCGATACCTGAAAGCATAGGCGCGTTATCAGCATTGACTGTTATGGGCTTAGGTCAGAACCGGTTATCAGGAAAAATTCCAACCAGTGTAGGGAACTTGATAAATTTGGAAACATTTCAGCTTCTCGAAAATAATCTTTCAGAAAAAATACCACCTGATATTGGCCGCTGTAGAAATCTATCTATTATCGCTATGTATAGCAACAACTTTGAAGGAAGCATCCCCGTGGAGATCGGAGAGTTAGTAAACCTGAAAGTACTGTCATTATATGATAATAACTTGACTTCTACAATCCCAAAATCGATAGCCAAATGTAAACTTTTGACAGACCTTGAGCTAGGCGCAAACCATTTAACCGGGGTTATCCCTCTTGAATTTGGGTTGTTAACAAATTTAGAAGTACTGAACTTGGAAACAAACAGCTTGACGGGTCCAATCCCGTCTTCTATTACCAACCTAACAAACTTAAGTATCTTCTCATTGAGTATGAATCAGCTAACCGGGCAAATACCATCCGACATTGGAAAGCTGTATAACTTGATGTACATTGCACTGAACAACAATTTTCTAAGTGGTTCGATTCCAAGAAGCATTACAAATTGCACGAAGCTTCTTGACGTTAGCCTGTCATTTAACACGTTAACTTGGGAACTTCCGCGAGGTCTAGCCAATTTGTCAAGCCTTACGTTCTTTTCAGTTGGGGAAAATAACATGTTAGGGAGTATTCCTGATGACCTCTTTGATTGTGCCAGCCTTCAAACTCTCGATTTGGCGAAAAACAACTTCAGCGGGGTACTGAATCCCGATATAAAGAACTTGAGTAGATTAGAGAAGTTGCAGCTTTTTCAGAATTCATTTTCGGGGGAGATTCCACCCGAAATTGGCAGTATAAGCAGCCTGATTAGCTTAAGGTTACACAACAACAGGTTTACAGGCAGAATTCCGTCAGAGGTTTCTAATCTTTCTCTTCTGCAAGCCCTTTCGCTGAATGATAATTCGCTCAAAGGCGATATACCACCAAAAATGTTTCAACTGAAACACCTCAGCATTCTGTCCTTGGGAAATAACCATTTAAAGGGTGCAATTGATTCATTTTCTCAGCTAGATCAGCTTTCTGTTCTCGACTTGAGCGGAAACAAATTCAATGGGCACATTCCGACAACAATGGCCCAACTTGGACAGCTGACGAGGCTGGATCTCTCGAACAACCTTCTTAATGGATCAATTCCCGGGTCAGTAATAGGAAGCCAAAAGAGAACTCTAATGTATCTCAATTTATCACACAATTCGCTATCTGAGTTAATTCCTGAAGAGATTGGAGCAATGGAGATGGTAGAAGTCATTGACATCTCAAACAATAATTTGTCGGGAACTATTCCGACTACACTTGAACATTGCAGAAACTTGCTCATCCTTGATATGTCAGGCAATGGACTCTCTGGGTCCCTTGACAAACTATTTTTCAATATGGCTTTGCTCGAAAACCTGAACCTGTCAAGGAATCAACTCAGCGGTCAGATTCCCGATGATTTGGCAAAACTTACACATTTGAGTATTCTTGATCTTTCCTGGAACAATCTAAGTGGTGTAATCCCACAGGAATTTAGCGCGCGTTCCAACCTGACAACTATAAACCTTTCTCACAATCAACTCGAGGGCCCGCTTCCACAATCTAGTATCTTTTATAATCTGCCCTTGTCGAGTCTGAAAGGAAATAAAGGTCTATGCGGATCCAAATTTCTCGGTTTGTGTCATTCAAAGCACAAGATATCCAGGAAAGCTCTACTGATCATGATACCTTTAATATGTACTGCAGTATTGTTTCTGATTCTAGTAGCGACCATGGCTTACAGAAAACACCTTCGGAAAAGAAAACTACGAGACAACGAGATCAGACTGCCAGATTTCACAGATGCTTTAACTCTCAGAAGATTTGAACCACATGATATAGCAAAAGCCACTGATTTCTTCAGTGAGGAGAATGTTATCGGAACCACTAGTCTAAGCACGGTGTACAAGGGCATTCTGAATGACGGAAAGGTTGTAGCTATAAAGAAGTTGAATTTGCGCCAATTTGACGCAGAGTCCGACAAAATCTTCTACAGGGAAATCAAGACCCTAATGCAGCTAAGACACAGGAACTTGGTCAAAGTTATTGGATATGCCTGGGAAACTAGAAAGTTGAAAGTGCTTGTTCTCGAATACATGGAGAACGGAAATTTAGACAAGATAATCCACGACTCATCAGTAGACCGCTTAATATGGACGCTATCCAGGAGACTTAATGTATGTATCTCAGTTGCTAAAGGATTAGCTTACCTGCATTCAGGGTATCACTTTCCAGTCATTCACTGCGACTTGAAACCTTCAAACATTTTACTGGATGGAAACTGGGAAGCTCATGTAGCTGATTTCGGAACTTCTCGTATCCTTGGTGTACACCTCAGTAAAAATGGCTCTACATCCGCTTTTGAAGGCACTGTTGGCTACATGGCACCAGGTATAGCCTCAACTGCTTATTTTACGCAACTGATAACAATAGACGTTCCTCTTCAGAAGAACATTATAAAGTTATTCATCAGTGTCTTTCGCTAGCTGTTTACTGATACGCGCAGCGCGCTGATATCCAATTTAACCGTCTTTTGCGCCTTTTGAACGTGTTGGAATTCATTATTCTCCTTTTTCAGAGTTTGCATACATGAGGACTGTCACAACGAAAGTTGACGTGTTCAGCTTTGGTATAATGATCATGGAGTTCCTTACGAAACAAAGGCCAACTAGTGTAACAGAAGAAAATGGATCGTCGCTCACCTTAAGAAATATTTTGGAGAGGGCCATAGGCCATAGCAGAAGACAAGCTTTTTCAAGTAATCGACCCCGCTCTGGCTTCAGGACTTGCAAAAGATCAAGAAGAGATACTTGAAGAGCTTTTAAAAGTAGCCTTGTCCTGTACCTTTCCAGCTCCTGAAAATCGGCCCGACATGAATTCTGTGCTGTCTACACTCATCAAACTAAACACTCAATAATGTTGCCGAAACCCACAAAGCTTTACTAGTTCAGAAGGACCCTAGTCATTTTCTCGAAACACCCAATAATGTTCAGAAGGAAATACCGCCTTACTTTATCATACACCTTGCTCGTATCAGTTTCAATAGTTATCTATTGTGTTAAAGCTCAAAATTATATAACAAAAGGCAATAAATTAATCTAATTGTATTTATATAACGGCTTCATCAGATAGTGACGTTTTAATTTGATGTTGAGCAAAAATGATATAGACGGAAACTTTGGTGTTTGTCTATGCATCTGTATGCCGAGCTGAAATCTATAAACTAGTTGTACATGTTAAACCAAATTATTTCAACAATATCCAATTTCTGTTTTTTAAGTGAAAATCAAATGAGCAATTCACATATCAAAATGTCTGACAAAAACACCGGAATTATAACAGATGACATGATCATTTATTTTGTCTGGCAAATTGTATCTATAAATCTGCTTTCCCTGGAAACCGAGGGTAAGGAATCACATCTCTGATGTTATCGATACCAGTGGCAAAGAGAAGCATCCTCTCGAATCCCAAACCAAATTCACTGTGTTTCACGGTGCCATACCTCCTGAGGTCAAGATATTCCTTGTATGATTCCATTGGCAACCCCATCTCAGTCATCCTGCATTATTCAGCAAACATGAGTTAGCATTTTATTGTTACTAGTTCTTTTCCGGCTAATTTATCAGGTGCTACTCTTCGTTACTTGGTATATCATACCTTTTCACAATTTCATCATACCGCTCTTCTCTCTGGCTTCCACCCACCAATTCTCCGACCTGAAAGAACAAGCAGACATGTCAATTCTATAAACCCCTCATAGCTGACGGCTCTGCGAAAAAAAGGTATTCTGTATTAAAAAAGGGTATATGCACAAAATCCGCAGACATGTCAAATTACACAAAATGTTTTAAGGTCAATTGAGCATTAGCAAATCGAAACAAAAATACTCACCATGGGAACAAGTACATCCATTGCAGCCACAGTTTGACCATCGCCGTTGAGCCTCATATAAAATGCTTTGATTCCTTTCGGATAGTCGTGTACTATCACAGGCATCTTATATATCACCTCAGTCAAATACCTGCAGGGAAGGTGAGGTGACCGATAAATCAGCAGTTTTTCCCTTGTAAGAAGAAATTTGCGACAAGAAAAACGTAACTAACCGTTCATGCTCTGACGCTAAATGCCTAAATCGACTCCCCATTCCACTTTGTTCTCGAATTTCTTGTCTGTGACTTTTTCCAACAATTCCACTGCTTCTGTGTAAGTGATTCTCTTGAAGGTAGTTTCAGCCACCATTGTCAAGCGGTCAATCACAGTCTCGTCGTAGTTCTTGACCATGAATTCGAGATCTTCAACGCAATGGTCAAGTAACCATTTGCACATAAACTTCACATAGTCCTCAGCACAGTCCATAACATCCTATGAAACAGGTGTTTTGTCAGCCAACAACAGAAAATACGGAGTCTCAGAGAAAAGAGAGCGATATTTAACAAACCTTAAGTTCAGCAAACACGATTTCTGGCTCCACCATCCAAAACTCAGCCAGATGCCTTGAAGTGTCGGAGTTCTCTGCGCGAAAGGTTGGCCCAAATGTGTAAACACGGCCAAGACCACAAGCTAATGTTTCAGCATGCAATTGTCCAGAGACGGTTAAGAATGCCTGACGAGCAAAGAAGTCTTTGGTGTAGTCAACCTTCCCATCCTTCTTGGGAATGGCAAGTCCGGGTTGAAGCTTAGCCGTATCTTCCAGCTTAGCGAGATCTTCTTTCGCTTTTGTAAGTACACCCATAGCAGCAAAAATATCATCATTGGTTGCTGTGTCTAACTTGAGTTTCTTGAACTCTTCCACTTTCTCCTGAACAACAAGCTTTGCGGCTTCAATGTCGGCTTCTGATGGAGGTGCACGCTCCATCAACTTTTTCTCTAACTTTTCTCTGTCGTTTATCAAAGTCGTGACTTGAAACATCTCACCAGCACCCTCGCAGTCACTCGTGGTGATAATTGGTGTGTGAACATGTCTAATGTTTTTCGATCTGAAGAATGCTGCAGTCGCAAATGAAAGTTCATCCCTAATTCTAGTTATTGCAGATATCTGTTACCAAATCAACAAACTTATCAATCAATAACACAGATGATACCTTACAACAGCTTTACGGAAAAGAGTAAACAATTTCAAGAATCAAAGTAACATTTGCATCATTCAATTTTTATGATTCAACAATGTTTATTAAAACCGTTTTAGCTAGGTACGTTTCACACTTAAAACTGTCTCAAATACGATTTTGTACAAAAGTACTACACATGAGTACATGACTACTCACCCAGTACCGGAGCCTCGTGTTTTATAAAATTAATTCGCAATTTCAACAATAAAAGTTCTTGCTTGTTCGGTAATGTTATTCAAAAAGAAATTATTACTCCGTATAAATTACATTAATTTCCTTCTGAAATCATTCCGTTTATAATTGCCTATTAGTTCTTAACCCTAAACAGTGCCCTTAAATTCGTCAAGACTCAAGACTGCCCTGCAACATACTCCGTATAACATAACTACAGACGACGAATTTAAGGGCACTGTCTAGGGTTAAAATAACCACACATTACAGACATTCACCAATCACCAAATCAAATCATCCTAATGTTGAATAACCCATACCCGTACCTTGAGATGGAGCAGTTGGGGTTGGGAACTGGGAGCTATACCATAAGTTATCGCCCCATGAATCCATGATGGCATAATTGATATGGCCTTGAGTGACGACATTCCATCATAGATTCATAGGTCTACATATCATTGATACATGAGACAAGCATCAATTACCAGCCACTAAGGTGCCAACTGACGATGTGTACGCAGGACCATTGTAACAATGTGGTGTGCATTCCAAACCAAGGGCCAACACATGCACCAATGGTTCGTCATAGCGCGGACAGCACCATAGCCGCAAATAAGCTTGGGCTTCCAACGTTTCTTTGAATGTTTCTTCAACAAAGCAGCATCAGGTATAACCAATCTACTTTCTCTCAATATCAAATTTCACAAAAACCTTCAACTGAATACATGCTGATAGCTTCAGCAGTTCAGTCAGACGAGAAAACAAATGCTACACTGGAAAAATGACTTGGTTGCAGTCCTTGCAGTAGGTGAACAAAATGCAGAACATTTTAACGAGTGCCAATTACTATTTTTACAAAGTAAATGTTAAATGAGTACTTCACAATCACAATGTCTGACAAAATACTGGAATTAAATCAAATAAAGTGTGAGATCGATCAGATGACAATGTAGTTTTCTAGCAAATTGAATCTATAAATCTGCTCTCCCTGGAAACCGAGGGAAAGGAATAACATCTCTGATGTTATCAATACCCGTGGCAAATAGAAGCATCCTCTCGAATCCCAAACCAAATCCACTATGTTTCACAGTGCCATATCGCCTGAGGTCAAGATACCACTCATATGGTTCCAAAGGCAATCCCATCTCAGTAATCCTGCGAAGTTAAGGATAATAAGTTGTTTTCTCAGCATTTTAAAGGTCAACTTTAATATAGTCAGAAAATCTAGAGTTCTAGACTAAAGTCAGGTTGATTTGTTGTAAGACGGGCCCACATATAGAAGTTGTGAGCCATACAATCAAATAAGAGTGAGATTAGCTTGTATTTGTGGTCTCTCGGAAAATACCAGGCGAGACGGTCTATTTTGAGAATTTCTGGGCTATATTAACCCAAGGCATAAGAAAAATAATTAAATAGGTTTACTCTGCATATCATACCTTTGCACGATGACATCAGAACGCTCTTCTCTCTGGCTCCCACCCACCAACTCTCCAACCTAAAGCACAAGCAGCAGTATAATACTCATTAGCAAAATACGATTATGTATTTTTAGGACAGGGTCCCTGTATCCTGATTTTAGGACAGGGGCCCAGTGTCTCAGAATTTGTCATACCGAATCCGACACTGGGATATGTAGCCGTGTCCAACACTCGTACCCGAGTCAGGGTAACATAGCTCACATGTATAATAATCGTATTATAATTGAAACCAGATCAGGCCTTGACCTTGACCTTTAATTGATGAAATGCAATTGATCTTCCACTAAAAGAGGCAGAAGGGCAGAATCATATTTTTCAGTTAATAGTTAATGTAATTCCGGGATACAAACAATGTGAACCCACATTCAGATTCTTCTTTGGATTACTGTCATGGAGATATGATAGGTACACGAAGTGAACCACAAAATATGTACAATTTTACATCAAGCATTAACAAATTGAAAAAGCCCTCACCTTGGGAACAAGTACATCCATTGCAGCCACAGTTTTGCCATCGTCGTTTAGCCTCATGTAAAATGCTTTGATTCCTTTGGGATAGTTGAATACTATCACTGGCTTCTTAAATACCACCTCAGTCAAATACCTGCGAAGGAGGTGACCTTTATAATAAGACTTCTACCATTAAGGAAACATTGAACCCCCCAAAAAAGAAACAATCAATAACCTTTCATGCTCTGAAGCTAAATCGACTCCCCATTCCACTTTGTTCTCAAATTTCTTATCGGTGACTTGTTCCAACAATGTCACTGCTTCTGTATAAGTGATTCTCACAAAGGGAGTTGATGCCACCATTCTCAAGCGGTCAATAGCAGTCTTGTCAAAATTCTTGACCATGAATTCCATATCATCCAAGCAATGGTCGAGTAACCATTGACACATAAATTTCACATAAGCCTCGGCACAGTTCATATCATCCTATGAAAGAAGTGTTAACAATCAGCCAGTCATATAACAAGTAAAATAGTCGCAGGTCACAACACCATAATATGTAGGCTATTATGGTCCATTGTGACTAGTGCAATGAGATGTCCTCACAGACTTGAAGTAAGAACAAGTCAATGAGATGTCCTCACAGACTTGAAGTAAGAACAAGTCAACTACCCCTAGCCAAAAGATGCCAATAGGGGAGATGGGGTTGGGAAGAAACGATAAATTTAGACTGTAGAAAATACTGGTTAAAAACATATCATGACTCCTTAAAAATTTGCAGGTTAAATAAATTAAAACACTGCAACTCCATAAATTATAAAGACCTTCAAAGGTAAAGCCAAGATATACACATCCATGAATAGTTTCCAGGCGCTGGTGTGACAAAAGACATTTCAGCATACACTTGCATGGTTAGTAAGTAAACAATGCACAAAAACAAAAATGTCAGTACGAAATATAGCACCAACCTCGAGTTCAGCAAACGCAATTTCTGGCTCAACCATCCAGAACTCAGCAAGATGTCTTGAGGTGTGAGAGTTCTCAGCACGGAATGTTGGCCCAAAAGTGTAAACACTGCTAAGAGCACATGCATATGTTTCAGCTTGTAGTTGTCCAGAGACGGTTAAGAAAGCCTGACGACCAAAGAAATCTCTGGTGTAATCAACTTTCCCATCCTTCTTGGGAAGCCCAGGTTGAAGCTTAGCCCTCTCTTCCAACTTAGAAGAATCCTCTTTTGCTTTTGTTAATATAGCAACAGCGGCAACAATTTCCTCTTTCTTTGCCTTGTCTGCCTTCAGCTTCTTGACAGCCTCCCCTTTCTCCTGAACAAGAAGCTTTGCTGCTTCAATGTCAGCTTCTGATGGAGGTGAGCTCTCCTTCAACTCTTTCTCTATCTTTTCAGACTCGTTTATCAAAGTAGTGACTTGGAACATCTCACCAGCTCCCTCACAATCACTCGTGGTGACTATTGGCGTGTGAATATACATAAATTCATGCTGCTGGAAGAATGTATGAGTCGCGTATGAAAGTGCATTGCGAATTCTAGCAACTGCAGATATCTGTTACCAAAACAACAACCATGTCATAACACAGAACTCACTTAACATATTTAAAAATTCTCAAAATCAATTAAATATAACTCACTTAAAATAAATTCAATATGGCCAATTTCTAAAATTTAAATATAACTCACATAACATAACTTCAATATAACCGGTTTGAATATAAAACACTTCACATAAATTCACTATTGGCCATATTTATATATGTTAATATGTTGGGCCATATTGAATATAACTATAAAACCTGTTTGATATTATATAACCTGTTTCATATAGTTTAATTCAGCCTAGCGTTTAAGGCTCGTGTGGCCATATTGAGTAAAAATTTAGTGTCGTAGTTACCGATTTTATTGGAGATACATGATTATATAATTATATTCCATATGATAAATTATTGAGGCTGAACAAAAAATTTAATAATATGATTATAAGCAAGCATTAGACTAAAAATTCGTGTTTTTGTATTGATGATTTGATGATATGTACAAGAGAGGGGAAAGTGCAGCTTAGACAATGAGAAGAATTTGCGAATTCTTTGACATCAGGAAACATTGCTATCATATCTTACCTACACTTAAGCACCATTGCATCTATTATTCCATCAATTTTAAACATCCCATAAGCATGATTGATGATATTTTTACATAGAGACACATTTACTATTTGATCACTCTTTGTATAGTAAAGTAGTTCAACTTAAATTTGATTTCATTTTTTCTACATATCTACCTTACAACCATATTAACCAATCCTTATGTCAACGAGTTCAAAGGAATGATATAATTAGTATGAAGTTCTTTTGTAGGATGATCAACACTTCAGAAACATAGATTATCGTTCGTTTGTGACCACAAAACCAGACATCTCACTACAGTCCAGTTTTCAGTCCTCAAGGAAAGAGGTAGATACGGATTGCAAAATGGTTGGAGTTGGTCCTCAAGGAAATAAAAGCGCTCATCTTTTATGTTCAACTATCTTTTTAACCATTCTATGAAATCCTTTTACTTGTTTAAGAAGCTAGAGTCTCTGCCTCGCCCTAAACTTCTCTGAAACTTACACTTCACTATCGTCTTTTTCTTGCTTAACAAGCTAGAGTGTGTGCCTCATCCTAAACTCCTCTGAACTTAGACTTCAGTACTTCAATATCGTATCAGAAAATAATGAACATGTAAAAGGCTTAAAGCAGAGTTTGTAATGGTGTACTGGTTTTCCAATTGCTTTTATTAAATCTTTTAATCTTTGCTTGGTCATTTCCTTATTGTCGTGCCTTCGACCATTTTATATCGCTCTCTTGACGAATGTTTCACAATTACCCAATGCACATTCAAGGTCCGATCATTTTCCACAATACGAACAAAATTGGGCCTCAACTAATTCAACAAATTCCATGACGCTCATTGCGAACATTTATCAAGTATCCTAATTTTCAACAGTACGAACAAAATTCCGCGGCGACTAATTCAACAAATCATCAAACATGACGCTCATTGCGAGGATTATTAATCAAGTATCCTAATTTTCCACAGTAAGGACAAAAAATTCAAATCAAACAGCAATTTCGTATATGATTTAATCATCTCATCAAAACCTAACCTTCATTTCATACAATTGCGAACCGAATCAAAGACAAATTCAATCATCTTCATCAAAATATAACGAATTAATTAATCAGATAACCTAAATTTGCAAAATTAATAAGAAAAAGACGAAACAAACAGCAATCATACCGTGTTAGTACGAGGACGAAGATGAACAAAATCTCTCAACAATTCAAGAGTCAATTTAGTCTTGGGAAGCGGATACTTAGAAGGATCAACAGGTCCGACATCCAAAACTTGATCAGCACGCAATTCAATCTTCTGCTTAGTACCTTCCGGCGGAGTCGTTAACGTGCCGGACACGGTAACGCAGGTACCAGTATGAACAAGGGGAGTAAGATCGGACACGGTGGCGGCCACGATTACTTGTAAGTTAGCAGGACAAGAACCGTCATTGAGTTCGAGAAATGCGAAGGTTCCTTTACCTTGTTCTCGGCCGGTTTTGACCCAGCCTCCTACGGTGGCGCGTTTGCCGGCGAAGGACGCGCCGTTGTCTGGTGTGTTGAGGATGTGGCGGATTGGAGTGCGGTTTGAGAAGGCGGCGCGTGGGAGGGTGTCGGTGGTTGGGGATATGGTTAGGTCGGCGATTTGCGGGGTTTGGTCTGTCATTTTGAAGGGTGCGGCGGGATTTGGGATTTGGATTGGTGAGAGGAGAGGAGAGTTGTGATGTTTTATATTGGGGGAATGGAAGTGTGTAACGCTATATAGTTAAACCCTAGTATAGAATTTAAGATTCTTGTACTCCGTAGTTGGATTGACCGGATACTTACAAATTATGGAAATAATATCGAATCTTATTGTCTCAATGTTTATGTTTATGTGATTTTTTTGATTTGATTCCACTTAATTTGATGTTCTAAAATTTTTTGGAAATTATATTTTTTTTTAATAATAAATTTAGATTCGCTAATATAATAATTTATACTAGAATTCACGCCTGGCCGTTGGCCGGGTAATATAAAGAAATAGTTTCTGAATATTTATCTTAATTCTCTCACGTTCTTAATTGTCAATTTGGGATAAAAATTCTTTCTTTTTCTTCCATTATGTATGGATAGATTTAATGTCAAGGGTTGTTCGGGTTATTTCTTATTTTGATAATAAATAATCTGTATTTTTCATGACGTTTGTGCAACACACGTATAAAAATTAAAATCCGAGTAACAAATATAATTTCGTAATCGTGAAAAATTATAATTAACTTATGTAACAACCCACTTATGTGCTAAATATAACCACTAATGAAGATAAAAAAGCCAATTTTTGGTAAGATCACTTGCGTAAGTTTTGAACATCAAATAGTTAGAGACTTATAGCATAAAGAAATAGACTAAACTCAAATATCTCCATGCTTTGTTAAATCAGGAAGAAGTTGTATACAAAGAAATCTCTATATTATGACAATCTATATAAGCAGTATTATTTTTAATAATAACACCTTGGTATTATTATATGTATTCTATATTTTTGATTGATTTGTTGGATATATAAAATACCCAAGTTACTCGGTAGGAAAATTGTTTGTTGGTCATATTTTCTTTAATATATATATTTAGCTTTTTTAGTCAGTCTTGTATCTAGCATTAGCTCATCCATTCATGTTAGTTTAACGATTTGTAATTTTAGACAAATCGATTACTTTAAATTTTCCATAATCCACAAATGTGATTATCCCTTTAAACTTTGTTATGTCGAGTGACAAATCGATTTTGTAAACATGTTGTTTCAATAACCAATAATCAGTTAATTAAAATGTGATCATCCCTTTAAACTTGGCGGAAAATATATGTAAGCGTAGTTAGTGTTCTACTGTTCTAGTCCACAACACTCAAATTAAATCCAGCCGTCTTGTAAGGGTTTTATACACCAATTAGAGCAATTATAAAAGAAAACACAAATATTACATTTCAAACTATATTTAATTAGTATATTTAATTTCTATTTATTATAGTGGAAATTAAGAGGTGTTTACCTCATACTA
>JAGPOY010000140.1:0-30140 GCA_018983105.1 Silene uniflora | reverse complement strand
TGAACTTTGCCATTTTGCACGAAATACCCAAAATTTTTATCCGAAAAACTTAAAAAGGCCATAACTCGTGCATACGATCTCAGAAACTGAAATTATTTTTTTTCAAATCGATCATCTTTCCGAAAACTACGATTTGAAAAAAAAAATTGTCGCATTTGGATCCCGTGACTAGGAGTTTTTGTACGTCAAAGTTGTTTTGATCGAATAAACTTTAAGTGACCATATCTCTTGGTCGCGAATTTCAAACTCGTCAAACTTTTTTTTCAAATCGTAGTTCTCAAAAAGATGATCGATTTGAAAAAAAATAATTTCATTTTCGGAGATCGTATGCACGAGTTATGGCCTTTTTAATTTTTTCGGATGAAAATTTTGGGTATTTCGTGCAAAATGGCAAAGTTCAGAGGTACCACGTGAATTATCCGTTAATAAAACTCAAAGCGTCCTGGAAAAGAGGTAAGAAAAGCGTGCCCTAAAACTTATTCACGAGTTTCTATTTATAAGAATAAAAGAAAGTGTTTTAGGAAAGTACGGAATTCAGCCCGTCTAAAGGTTCCTCGATCGAGCCTAGCCTCACTCGATCGAGGCACCAACTTCCAAGATTGCCTGCTTTCATCTTAAGCCTTCTTTAGAGTCCTCGATCGAGCCTTCATGCACTCGATCGAGCACAAACTTCCTCGATCGAGCCTTGATGTACTCGATCGAGGAACCTCTCAGCGCGTAATTCCTGCTTCGCGCACTGAACTTCAAACGGCCGCCATTTCTTCGTTACTTGTCCGAATCAAGCGATTTTTATGGCGTTGGAAAGCTAAGAGGATAAGCTTTTACCTCCAATTGTAATCACCTGATTATCATTTTTAGAACTCGATTATGGCTCTTCAAAGTAGGTACTAGTTATATGAAGCTCTTCTTTCGCTCGACTAGCTTCCTTACTTCTATGCTTCTTCAATTCTCATCCTTTACTCTTCTAGTTTTCCGTACCATGCTCCGTGTGTTCCTCCATGCCAAGTCCGCGATGCTCATTATACTCGTTTGCTCTATAAATGCTCCATATCTGCATTAAAACACCGAAATGCGGAAGTATCTCATTCTAGCATAAATGGCATTTACATCGTATAACTTAGCACGAAAACCGTATTAAAACTACTAAAGGAGAGGCCTATAATGTATATAAATATGACTCATCATTAGCCAAGCATCACAAATTGCCTTTTCCATTAAGTACTACTTCCAGTGTTCATATTTTTGATTTGATCCATGTGGACATTTGGGGTCCTTACAGAGTCAAATCTATTACTGGTTCATCATACTTCCTCACCATTGTAGATGATTTCAGTAGGGTGACTTGGACAATGTTGCTCAAGAATAAGACTGTTGTTAGGCAGACTATCAATAATTTTTTCTCATATGTCAAAAATCAATTTAGTACCACTGTTAAGGTCATAAGAACTGATAGTGGTACTGAAATAGTGCAACATGAGTGTGGGGATATTTTTTCTGAGCTTGGGATTGTTTATCAGAAGTCAATACCAGGCAATCCTCAACAGAATGGAACTGTTGAGAGGAAACACATAAATTTGTCAGAGGTATCAAGGGCATTAAGAATACAAAGCAGTCTATCTAAGAGATTTTGGGGTGAAATGGTGTTGGCTGCAACACACATTATTAATCTCTTGCCTGCTACTGTTCTAGGCTGGAAAACTCCTCCTGAGTGTTTATTCCAAAAACCACCAGATTATACTCACTTAAGAGTCATCGGCAGCCTTTGTTATGCTTCACAGAAACTTGGTGATAGGTTTGAACCAAGGGCCATTAGGTGTGCTCTCTTGGGGTATCCTTTTGGACAAAAAGGGTACAAATTGTTTGATCTTGATAATCAGAAAATTATTCTGAGTAGAGATGTGGTATTTCAAGAAGCAATATTTCCTTTTTCCCCAAACTACAAGCATTCCTCAAATTTACAGAAAAATGCTGCAACCTTCCTTCCTTTTCATCATATTGATGATGAAGATGTTGCAGAACAAACACATAATATCCCACAAAATAATTCCACAAATACAAATACAAATACAAATACAAATACCAATACAAATACAACTACTTCTATTAATACTACCCCTGTCAATACAGCAACTGTTCTGAATCCTCAGTCCATCTCTTCATCCTCTACTGTTTTAGAGGACACTGGTACTGTAACACTCCTGGATATTTGTCCCACATCGGTAGAATGTGGGTGTGTGTGGAGAGTTGTCCCACATCGGTAGATTATGGGGCTTGTGATATATTTATAATAACTCCCACCTACCACTTAGTAACAAGATCTTGTGCTTTTGGGTTTAAGTAAGGACAAAACAGGCCCAAAAGTGGGTACGACTGTGGTGGGTCGGCTTGTTACAGGTACTGTTGTGCAAACTTCTACTGCAGAACCAGAAATGCCTAGGCAATCCAGCAGACCTAGACAGATGTCCAGTAGGTTGCAAGGATTTGTGTGTAAGGGATTACCTCCTTCCTTACATACTTCTGATCATGCAGCCAATTCTGTTGCTCTTTCAGCTGTTGTTCTTGATAAGCTTGATTTCCAAGGGTATTCATCCTCATATCAAGCCTCCTGCTACAATATGTTCACACATTATGAACCATCCTGTTATTCTCAAGCTAGTTCTGACCCCAGATGGGTAGAAGCTATGCAAAAGGAATTAAAAGCCCTTGAGGATAATAAAACTTTGATTTTAACCAACTACCTCCTGGCAAGAAAGTTATAGGTGCAAAATGGGTCTACAAAATTAAGTTCAACCCAGATGGTTCAGTTGAAAGGTTCAAAGCAAGATTAGTAGCAAAAGGATACACTCAAATAGAAGGAAAAGACTACAAACATACCTTCAGTCCAGTTGCAAAGTTCACCACAGTTAGAAGTATTATAGTTGTTCCTGCTGCAAAAGGGTGGGATCTTCATCAATTAGACATCAATAATGCATTTCTTCATGGATTTCTGGATGAGGAGGTCTATATGAGGAAGCCTGAAGGATATTCTGAAGGTGCGAAGAATGATGTTTGCCTCCTTAAGAGATCTCTTTATGGGCTAAAACAAGCCTCAAGACAATGAAACTTGGAATTATCCAAGTTTTTGATCAGGCATGGATTTACAAAGTCCAAATCTAATTATTCCCTTTTCACTAAGGCATCCTCTACAGATAAATTCATTGCCATTGTTGTCTATGTGGATGATTTGCTGCTTACATGCAATGATACCGCTGGAATTCTTCAAATCAAGCAGTTACTTGATGAAGCATTCACTATTAAGGACTTAGGGCTCCTGAGGTATTTCTTGAGCATAGAGGTTGCTAGATCTCAATCAGGAATCTTGCTCAATCAGAGGAAATACATAGTGGATATTCTGAAAGACACTCATATACAGGATTGCAAACCTATTGCATTTCCTTTACCTACTGGTTTACATCTTTCTACTGATGAGGGAGAGCTCATGGAGCATCCAGAGCGATACAGAAGAGTGGTTGGAAGACTGTTGTATCTGAATATGACAAGACCAGATATCAGTTATAGTGTCCAGCATCTCTCTCAATTTCTGAGTACACCAAGACAACCTCACTACAATGCAGCACTGCATCTTGTTAGATATCTCAAGCATACAATTAACTTGGGCCTGTTTTATTCAGCTACACAGGATTTTATCATCAAAAGTTAGTGTGATGCTGACTGGGGCACATGTGCCTTCTCTGGCAGATCTCTCATTGGATATTGTGTATTCTTAGGCTCTGCACTAGTTTCCTGGAAAACTAAAAAGTAGAATACTGTTAGCAAGTCCTCAGCAGAAGCTGAATATAGAAGCATGAGCCAAACTTCGAGTGAATTGGTATGGATAGCTGAACTTTTGAAAGATCTGCAGATCAAGGTTCCTACACCAATCACCTTATTTTGTGACAACAAGGCAGCTCAGCATATTGCTGCTAACCCAGTATTTCATGAGAGGACCAAGCACCTCAAACTGGATTGTCATTATGTCAGAGATCAAATTGAAGAAGGTTTTATCTCAACAGCACATGTTTCCTCTTCTATGCAGACTGCTGATGTATTCACCAAAGCCTTAGGTGAAACACAGCATACTTTCTTTGTGGCCAAGCTAGGCCTGCTTGCTTCTGCACCCAGTCCTGCTTGAGGGGGAGGGGGGGGTTGAGTATATAGGGTGACTTGCTCAAGAAATCACCAAGTTTGTTACAAGTCAACTCAGTCAACAATAGTTTGTTAGAGTTTGTTGTATAGGTTGTTACATCTTATCATTCATATAAATAAGAGATGTACTCATACTTGTAAGTTAAGAACTTCAGTTTACTCATTTTACAATAATCAATAATAAACCACTTTTATTTAGCTTTGTTCTTCTTCGATATTTGTTGAGCTTTTCTTGTTCATCAATGACTTCCAAACTAGTCATCTATGGAATAACATAGATTTCTACACATTACTCAAAATTATAGGGCAATCGCCATTCTTAATCCCATCGATCTCCTCCGTTTTATGTAATCTCACCTACTTTCAATTAACATTTTTTACTGCTGTTCAATTAGGATGTAAGACATTTGTATTCATTTGTAAGGCATTTTAATGAAATAGAGGAAGAATGTTCGTAGACAACCCTTGGTTAATGGCTAAGTTATCCAAGTAATCCTTGTATCAACTTTAGTTAATTGAGTGAGTAATGCCAACCATTGGTCAATAACATCATATGGCCACTTTTATAATTTTGAAATTGATCCCCCATTTTATTCTTATATATACTCCCTCCGAATTATAGTATTCATCCCATTTCTCCATTATATATGAGTAGTATTTTAGTAAAATGGAAAGAACACTAAAATTCGGAGGGAGTATTATGTTTTGACCAACTTTGATGAAGAAAGTGGCCGCCAAACATTTGGCACACTCCCATGAACGCGGGAGATATACATAGGCCAATTTATATATCTAGACCTTTTCTATTATGGTGTACTATATTAAAATTTGACTCATGAACACTTAAATCAACTGACAAAAAGTTGTTATAGTTTAACCAGAGATTTTGTGTTCGAGCCCTAAGAATGCAACAGTAATAAAAGTCCCGAGGTAGAGCTTTATGTTTAAGCTACAACGACATATATACACTCTGTTAGCACTAAAAAATAACGGCACTAAACGAGTATGACGTTAAGGGTATGAAGGCCCATAAGGAAAGAATTGGAGAATTGGGCTACTACAAGTTTGGGCGCCTTAAGTAGTGAAAGGTTAGGCCCTAGAAGCATCCAGAGGAATAAAAGTCCGGCGGTCCGGGGTGTTAGTCCAGCGGATTGGAGTGGTTATTCAACCACTCCCCACTACTTGGGCGGTTTTAGCAGGAAATGCCTATATAAGGAGAACTTCCCCACCGAGCAAAAGAGAACTCAACATCAAATCAAACAAACTACAACATAGTCTATCTTAGATCTTAGTTTAGCGTAGCTTTAGTCGTAGAACGGCGGTGCCCATCCGATCATGGAGGTATTCCGTCATCTATCTCTTAGTTTGTAATTTAGCTTATCGTCAACCACAAGGATTACTTGTGAGGACTTTGGTTTGTGTTGTGTTAATGGTATTTCATGATATATAAGTATCATTTGGAATTCTTGTGTTATTACTTGGTTATTTAATCATTTCAACCCAAAGGTGTTAAATTACTTGAAGTAATTTAACACTAATTAGATTACGTATCTACAACCGTGACTCAAACCCTTGCATTTATGGGTAGATCACAAAGTGTAGGAGGGTAGTTACGACCTCCGCGGTACCTTAAGGTACTTTGCTTGTTTCCACACAAACAAGTTTTTGGCGACCACAGTGGGAGGGTTTGATAGAAATCAATCCTTCTAATTAAGCAATCTCATTATAAAGTGGGAGATGTACTCAACTAGATCACGGTCTAGAATAAGGGAAGCGGACGAGTCAAATCAGGAACAAAATGTTCATGATGAATATAGTACCTTACGCAAATCATCTAGCGCTGATTCATTGGAGATTACCCGAGAAAGGTCTACTCCTAATGATGATTTTCTTAACACACATGATGGATCTGACCATGCAAGAAGCACGACGGATGACATAGAGGATGCCAATAAGCGTTATTTACGCAAGCTACATAAAAAATATGTAGGATCCTTGTCTAATGTGTTGACAGAGGTAAGAGAAGCTATGAGAAACGATTTTCATGAGCATTATCGAGTATTCACCCAAGAAAATGCTAGAATCTTTAAAAATATTGTAAAGTCAACTGCCGGAGACCTTGAGAATAATAGGTCAAGGGAGTTAGTAAGGGTGATCCAAGAGATGAAAGATCTCTTAACCGCTACTCACAGAGCGTTATCAATAAAAGTGGCCCATGAAGTTGTCAGCCATTTGGAGCCTTTGATAGCACGTCATAACTGCTTAAATGAGCGGTTATGTAAGTTATTAGATGATGGGTTCCAAGAAATGAACGCACGAATGAATAATAGAGAAAATATTAGGGGCGATCCTAGAACCATTAACATTGGTTGTAGTGTGCCTAGATCACGAAATCCGTTACCTACTCAGTCTAGAGCATATGAAACATCCTTCGAACGTCCAAGCGCTCGTACTCGGACGTTTGAACATGGTGAATCATCAAGGCATTTTGGTAATAATCAAAATGCGTTTGGTTTTCAGCGTCGTGTTCCTGTTGAGCGAGGTGTTAATTATAATGGTACTCGCTCGCCAGGACTAACGTTGGACACCAATAGGATACCACCTTATCAGAGTGATTATCCTAGCCCATGCGCACAACCCATCGCTGGGAATAGAGGACTTGACCCTCCATTAGGTTATCCCATAAGGGATAATCGCGCACAACCTCCCCTATACATGAGTGATTGGATGGGTCATAGGTGGACCTCAGAGCCTCAGGATTTCAGAGGGCAAGTGAATATTGGTAATGGTATTGGACACAATGATCCATGTTTCCATGGGCAAAACCTCAGCCAGGCGGGCCGTAACAATCCCTATGCCAGAGCAGGAGGGGACCCCAGGAACCCATTTTGTCAGTATCCACCTGAGCAATTTCCTGATCAAGTACAAACCTATGGAGTTATTCCGATGCCATTTATGGCGCAGGTTGAACATATGATTGAGAATTATATGAATACTGGAAGTCAAAGGAATCAAAGGGTACGACATGAAAAGCCATACCCTGAATGGGTGGATAGACAATATCCATACCCGCCAGGATACAAAATTCCTGACTTTACTTTGTTCTCCGGGGATTGGGATGTGTCGACCATGGAACATTTAACTCGGTTCAAGAGTCAGTGTAGAGAGGCGGCGGATAATGATTACCTGAAATTGAGGTTATTCCCTAGTTCGCTAACTAAAACTGCTTTTAGTTGGTACGTTCACTTAGCGCCCAATTCAATTCCGGATTGGGAAACTATGAAGGGAGAATTTCATAATCATTTCACTAGGATAGATCCTGGAATAACTATTAGCGATCTGACAAGAATTCAACAAAAGACGGGAGAGTTTGTTGATGAATATCTGACTAGATTTAAAAATGCTAAGATAAGGTGTCATTTAAATTTACCAGAAGGTGAATTTATACAAATCGCTCAAGATGGTCTAGCTATACCTTTTAGGAAGCGATTTGACGGGATCATCTTTAGGAATTTCATGGAACTTAGGGAGTTAGTAAGTAAATACGAACAAGTATTAAGCGAAGAGAGCCAACAGAAACATAGAGCGTTCAATTGTATGAATCTGGGGGAAGAAGAAGAATTTTGTGAAATAAATTTGGCAGAAATCCCAAAAGGTCCTCCATACTAGTGTCCGTTATTAGAAAGGAAAGAAGTTTCAGCTAGTATGGATATGAAGAATACTAGGAAACGTCTCTATACATTTAACATAGCGAAGGGGGGAGAGATATTTAGGCATTTACATGCCAATAATATTATTCTTTTGAAAGGAAATCATAAGGTTCCACCAGCGCTGGAAACAAAGGGAAAAACTCTTTGTTTATGGCATAACGCTCGGTCAAATACTACGAATGATTGTTTTGTGTTCCGAAATGTCTTGCAAGATTTGATCGATAATGGTCGAATTTTGTTTTCAAATGGAGATAATGTTAAAACTGATGATGACCCATTTTCGGTTTTAGACGTCAAATGCAATATGTTTGACTTTTCTAACTCATTTATTTATGCTGATGATTTACAGGAAGAACGAGCTCAGCGTTTATTTGACGCTTTGGTGGACCAGCGCTTGTTGGTTTTCCCGAAGATAGGGAACATGTAAATGGAAGGTATCTGTAAGGGATGACTGAACTTCATACCACTGACAAATGTCAGGCCTTCAGAGCTTTTGTTGCCAAATTGGTGCAAAAAGGGAAGATTGCCCTTTTACCGATTGATGAAGAAGCTTTGGATCTTGTGGGAAAGGACAAGATCTTAGAGGCTATTAAAGGAAAGTCTGGGAAACCAGATGATGGAGCGATCGCAAAAACCTACAAAGAAACCTTGGAACTCGACCCAGCTTATTCACGGTTGGTCATGAGCATGAAGAATCTTAGGAGGAAAATGTGTTTTGGGTGTGCTGATATGTTGCACTTTCAATTAGTGCAAAGTCAGGCTATACCAAATGACCCTAAATGGGTACCTGCTTATCATCGCCGATCAATGAAAAGGATAAGAGATTTGGAAATCGGAAGTTCAAGCAAGGGTTCCAAAGGGTTGCAAGTGTTAGGAACTGTGAAGAAACTACCACTGGGGGGCTTTAAACCTTCACGACCGGTGACTCCGCTCAAAGGGAGTGATGTTACCAAAAGTCAAAAGAGGAAGCAGGCTAAGGCCATGGCGGCAAACGCCCGGGCTAAAGTCGAAATGCCGCTGATGCAAGAAGCTATGGTAGCTGAATTAAGGGAGCAAGATAAGGAGTTGGAAAAAGGAAAAGGGATCGATGCAAACATCGAAGCTTGTGTCAACGCAATTGCTAAACTCAACGATCATGTAATAGGCGCTGGGAATGAGGAAGATGATTTGAAAGATTTCTCTGATTCCGAGCTCGATTTACTGGTCACAGACGAGGACCTTCAGCCTCCTCCAATCCAATTCGGATCCTTTGATCCGGGGTCTATGGAATGCATGATGGTGACAATGTTACCAAAGGAGTTCAGCGCTAAGGGGGCGGTTTGTAATCCACAGGACGCTATGATCTCAGGTATGCCCAAACATATTATTGCAAGTAATTTTGTGACTTGACCGATCAAGAGGTGGATGGGATTATTAAGGCGTTGTTCACACGTAGAGGAGTTGATAATGACCATTGTAAACCGCTTTACATTAGAGTCAAAGTGGAGAATAAAGTACTAGGAAAGGCTTTAATCGACAATGGGGTTACTGCCAATATCGTACCGATAGCGATCTTACAATTAATAGGAAAGACAGAGAGAGATATTTCCTCTTGTAAGGTGTCGGTTACTAGTTTCACAGGGATTACAGAGCGTTGTGAAGGAACTATTTCGCTGGCCATAAAAGTAGGATCATGTACTAAGACCATGCTTTTTTATGTAATTCGAAGTATTACAACGTATAATATTTTATTAGGAAGAAGCTGGTTGCATAAAACCTATTCCATACCTTCCTGATTACACCAATTGTTGGTGATGTGGAATGGCAAGCGATATGAAATCGTTTATGCTGATATTCCTACAGTTGAGATTAACTCGACTAATTTGAATCTTAATACTAAGAAGCAGGTTGTAGCGCCCAGGATTGAAGCGTTAGACCATTGGCAATTGATTGATCTTGGAGAACAAGATAGCTCTTCCAAGACCGACGAAGTTTTCATAGAATTAATCGAAGACGTTCAAGAAGAGGGTCTAGAGTATAGCGCTCAGGATTTGAGTGTGCTTCCGTTTAATTACTAGAATGTAGTAATTTTTAAATTTTTGTTTCAATCAAATTTGTAATGACTTTGCAATTTAATAAAAATTACAAGTTTATAAATGATACTTCTTCTATAGAAATAGATGATAAATTATGTCCGCATATAAAGGGATGTTCTAATTTAAATCCTTCACTAACCTGGGCGGAAAGGCCATGGGTAAGAAGCGATGACATTCGTAAAGAATCACAAGATCCTTTAGAATAAGTCAATCTTGGTACTTCGAAAGAACGAAGATTCACGTACATGCGTCAGAATTTGACTACGCTAGAAAAAGAAGCGATGAGAAAGATCTTATTTGAGTATAAGGATTGCTTCGCATGGGAGCACCACGAAATGGTGGGTGTCGATTTTAGTATTGCTAGGCATCGTTAGCCAATTAAACCTGGTTGCAAACCGGTGATTCAACAGCCTAGAAGGATGTCATCCAAAGTCATCCAAGCGGTAAAGGAAGAAGTTAGTAAGCTTCTGAAAGCCAAA
Organism: Silene uniflora; assembly: GCA_018983105.1. NCBI lineage: Eukaryota > Viridiplantae > Streptophyta > Magnoliopsida > Caryophyllales > Caryophyllaceae > Silene > Silene uniflora. Next base: position 19,691 of record JAGPOY010000140.1, on the reverse strand, counting down.
TTTATTCGGCCGATTAAGTATGTCAAATGGATGGCAAACATTGTGCCAGTCATTAAGAAGAATGGTAAAATTAGAGTGTGCATTGATTTCAGAGATTTGAACAAAGCCACACCAAAAGATGAATATCCGATGCCTCTGGCTGATATCCTAATTGATGCAACTACTAGGCATAAATATCTTACCTAGCTTCATGGATGGATATGCCGGGTACTATCAAATTAAGATGGAGGAACAGGATTGTTATAAAACAGCATTTAGATGTCCCAGATCATTAGGGATGTTTGAGTGGGTAGTTATGCCTTTTGGCCTGAAAAATGCTGGCGCCACGTATCAGCGGACTATGAATTGCATTTTTCATGACTTAATTGGAGAGTCTATGGCAATATACATAGACGACGTCGTAGTGAAATCAAACTAATTTGATGAACATCTCGCTCATTTACAACAAGCTTTTGAGCGTATCAGGAAGTATAATCTCAAAATGAATCCAATGAAATGTGCTTTTGGTGTCAGCGCAGGAAATTTTCTGGGTTTTCTGATCCGTCAGCGCGATATTGAAATTGACAGAAATAAGTCAAAGGCGGCAATAAACGCCAAACCTCCCTCGAATAAAACAGAGATTCAAAGGTTTTTGGGTCAGGTTTATTATGTCAGGCGCTTTATTGCTAACTTGGCAGGGAAGACTAAGGTGTTTTCTCCGTTACTCCGCTTGAAAAAGGAAGACGCTTTTGTGTGGAATGAGATCCATCAGAAAGCTTTTGATCAAATTAAGATTTATTTGATTAGTCCGCCGGTACTAATTTCCCCAAAGGCCGGGAAGATGTTACGATTATACTTATCAGCGTCAGACCAGTCAATTGGTTGTATGCTTTCGCAAGAAAATGAGCAGGGTTTTGAACAAGTAGTATTTTACTTAAGTCGGATCCTGCAAGATACCGAGCAGCGGTATTCATATTTAGAAAAAGTGTGTCTAAGCTTATGTGATGCTTCTGTTAAGTTACGGCATTATTTTATGGCGCATACTATTGAAATTGTTTCAGCGTTGGACGTTATGAAACATATGTTGTCTCAACCACTGTTAAAGGGGCGTTTGAGTAAATGGAGCTTACATTTACTACAGTTTGATTTGGTTTACATCCCACAACGAGCAATAAAAGGTCAAGCCTTAGCGGATTTTCTAGCTGATCATCCTTGTTTCGATGATGAAACGCCAGAAAATAATAATTCCATGTCTTGGGAGATGTATTTTGATGGATGTTTTACATCAGATGGGTCAGGCGCCGGAGTTCACATCATTTCTCCATTAGGGAGAGAGTGGAAGTTTGCGGCTACCTTGATAGGCGGCGGAACGAATAATAAGGTTGAATATGAGGCGCTAATGATGGGTCTTGAGCGGTTGATTGAACTTGGAGCGTTGAACATCCGGGTGTTGGGTGATTCACAACTAGTTATCAATCAAGTCAATGGGCTGTTTAAGTGTAAGTCTCCGCCATTATCAAAGTATCTTACTAGAATAGAAGATTTGCTGAAGAATTTTCGAAAAGTTTGTTGTGTTCATATTTTACGCTATTTGAACATAATGGCTAACCAGTTGGCTCAGTATGCCTCCGGTTACGTGATAGATAATCTCGAATGCCTGGGGTGTTTTGAAAGGATTGAAAGGCCATTCCTTGTCAATGAGGAGGATCCTTCAATAGAAGTTTATAAAGTTGATATTATGCCACAATCTTTGGATTGGCGGTCTGATATTATAAGTATTTTAAAGAATCCATCGCAAAAAGGGTTAAATCCAAAGCTGAAAAAACAGGCTTTTGGGTATTTCCTGATCGATGATGTCCTTCATAAAAAGGACCCACAAGGTGTTCTATTAAAATGTTTGAATACCGATGATGCATTGCTAGTCATGGCTGAAACTCATGAAGGCGTCTGTGGTGCTCATCAGTCGGTCCAAAAATGCGATGGTTGATCCATCGCCATGGGTTTTAATGGCCATCTATAATGGATAATTGCATAACATATGCGAAAGGGTGTAAAGCATGTCAACGCCATGGGCCGCTGAGTCGTGTGCCAGCATGCGAGTTGCATCCTATAATCAAACCATGGCCGTTTCGTGGTTGGGCGATGGATATGATAGGGGAAATAAAACCGACGTCATCCAAGGGGCATAAGTATGTTCTCGTTGTTACGGATTATTTCACGAAGTGGGTTGAAGCCAAACCATTTAAGGGTGTTTCCACTCAGGATATAGTGGAATTCCTGAAGGAATACATTTTTATCCGTTTTGGGATCCCTGAAACGCTGACGACAGACCAAGCGCCCGTTTGTAACGGGCCTGCTCTTCAGGAATTCGCCACACAATTTGGGTTGAAACTGTCAAATTCTACTCCTTATTACGCCCAAGCAAACGGGCAGGCTGAGTCAACTAATTGATTAAAGCAGGAATCTCAAAAATGATTGAGGATAATCCCGTGACTGGCAGAATAAATTGCTAGATACGTTATGGGCCTATAGAACTTCAAAAAGGGGAGCTATAGGGTATACTCCATATCAATTGGTGTACGGTCATGATGCTATAATACCGGCAGAGGTTAATGTGGAATCCGCTCGGATTTTGCAACAAAATTTATTTGATTTAGCAACGTATACGGAGTCAATGAATATTATCAGTTTGGATGTTGAACATTTAAGAAACCAAGCGTTGGCAAATTTACTTAAAAGTAAAGCTAGAACGGCCAGAGCGTATAATGCTAGGGTCCGGTCCAAATCTTTCCAAGTTGGGGATTTGGTATGGAAAGTAATCTTGCCTATTGGTCAAAAGGATCATTTTATGGTAAATGGTCACCTCTATGGCAAGGGCCGTTTAGGAAGGGTGGATGAAGAACGTCCGTAACCTAAGTGGTTTAGTGTGACGAATATGAATATCGTCACATTTTTTATCTTTAGTTCATATTTTGCAGCAATAATAAATTGTTGTATAAGTATTTTGGGTGCAATAATAATAAGTTATTGCATTTCTTTTCTTGTGTTTTTGTACAAATCGTTCTAAGGTAATGAAAAATTATCTAAGTTATGATCTTCATTATTCTTATTTACAATTTTTCAGTTTTTTGAATCATGAAAAATTGGAAGTACCGCTAGGTATAATTCTATGCGTAAACATGTTGTTGCGAATGAAAACATATAAAAAAAAAAAAACACCAACCTAGATCAGCGCTTTGAGATAGCTGCGCCAGAATTATGTGGGCCGCTGAGCGTTGTTGAATGTTATGAACATGCATGCGAATTCGTAATTAGAAGTGGAAAAGGTTTGGCAGTTTAAAAGAATGTTCTTCTCCACTTGCATAATTTCCTAGAAAAGAGGGGATACGTGTGAAGTAACGTTGCGTAGTGGGGGTCATGATTACCCTTGGTATCTGAAAATCGCCGCCTAAAATCATCATTATGATACATTGGAAATAAAGAAACTAAAGGTTATATTTCCTTTTCTCTTCCAAATTATTGATTATTAGTTCAAAACCCTTAACAAAGAAATACGGAGTTTCAAAGGGTATTCTTATCTCGGTTATTCATCTGAAATGAAGATGAGTGGTAAGAAACATCTGCACACGATTGGTGAACCTACATCATTGTGCCGTCACGAGGAAGGCAAGGTTGTGCAGGATAGACGAAAGTTCGCGCAGGAACTGTTGAAACAAAGACTCCCTTTCCTTAGATCATCTGATAGGGTGCAATCTATTGTAGATGGGAAAGACATGTTCGAAAGTATAAATAATAAGAAAGTCATAAGGGGAATTTTCCTTAGACTACCAGAGGACCGGCGGGCAGCGATGGTAAGGACATGCCGACGATGGGCATGAATTTTGGCCTTTGATGATGAAAGTCCGGGAGTATGCTGGGAACATGACAAAAGTCTGAAGCGAGGAGTAGATCCGAAGAGTCCTTGGAGGATCGTGGTTACTCGGGATGGGAGGGAGGTAACAAACTATTGTGGATGTTTGGACTTTTTAAACCTAGAAGGACAAGAGTACTATCATGAAGAGTTCCGTGATCCGCCTCCAGAAGGAGACAGTGAATCATATCCGATCATACTTGATGACTTGGAAGAAGAAGATGATGAAAATCAACAGCCAAACTTTGAGAACAAGGGGATTGTGGATAGCGAGGATTCATTTGAATTTATTTGGGAGCGCTCATAAAAATCATCAGCGTTTATAAAAGTTTTTGAAAAGGGGTTGACATTGCTTTTGACACAAGTCAGCGCTCAGAGACTTGGAAACCCTTGCGTCACTGTGCGCTGGGGGGGGTATTTGTTAGCACTAAAAAATGACGGCCCTAAACGAGTATGACGTTAAGGGTATGAAAGCCCATAAGGAAAGAATTGGAGAATTGGGCTATTACAAGTTTGGGCGCCTTAAGTGAAAGGTTAGGCCCAAGAAGCATCCAGAGGAATAAAAGTCCAGCGGTCCGGGGTGTTAGTCTAGCGGATTAGAGTGGTTATTCAACCACTCCCCACTACTTGGGCGGTTTTAGCAGGAAATGCCTATATAAGGAGAACTTCCCCACCGAGCAAAAAAGAACTCAACATCAAATCAAACAAACTACAACGTAGTCTATCTTAGATCTTAGTTTAGCGTAGCTTTAATCGTAGAACGGTGGTGCCCATCCGATCATGGAGGTATTCCATCATCTATCTCTTAGTTTGTAATTTAGCTTATCGTCAACCACAAGGATAACTTGTGAGGACTTTGGTTTGTGTTGTGTTAATGGTATTTCATGATATATAAGTATCATTTGGAATTTTTGTGTTATTACTTGGTTATTTAATCATTTCAACCCAAAGGTGTTAAATTACTTGAAGTAATTTAACACTAATTAGATTACGTATCTACAACCGTGACTTAAACCCTTGCATTTAAGGGTAGATTACAAAGTGTAGGAGGGTAGTTACGACCTCCGCGGTACCTTAAGGTACTTTTCTTGTTTCCACACAAACACACTCCTAATTGATATCAAATCATCTACAAAAAGAAAACTATCCCTAAGAATAAGGAAAACAATATCAACAAATATTAGTATATTACATCCCAATATTACAAGATACACGATCTACACTAATGTAAAAACTCAGTCGGAGAATCGTAGATAATGACAATTAGTTATTTTTTAATTTCTACACGACGCAAAAGTAGAAGAAATCTTCCCAAAAACAAGTGCATCTTGTTTAGTGTGAATTGTACCCTAAAATAGGGACTCGTAATTGTAATTGGTTCATGAGGTAAATCGGTTTCCAGTTTATTGTAATAATGTCGTTAAGTCGTTATCAAATTAGAAGAAACAATGGGGAAATGTGATAGAATTAAGAAAGTTTGTATTATTTTAATGGTAATTGTATACCATAAGAACCAAGAAGTATTGGAATACCTTTTATTAGGAGATTGTGTCCTTGTGTCAAGGAACTTGTAGTATATAAATATCCATGAGATCGCTTAATGAGAATAGACAAGAGATTGAGTGCAATTTTTTACTTTCATGATATCGGAGCCCTTGGTTATGTGACTGTAATCGTGACTTGTGAAGCGAACGGGACCCTTTTGTTTGGCTGGTTCGAATAGCGATGACGTTCCCACTTGAAATCCTATACCTAGCCTAAACTCTTGGGTGGATTATCTGGTATACCTAATGTCCAGGCTATTACAATATCATGTATACCCGAATGCTTACTCAATGCGCACCAAAGGTAGCGGCTGGAGGTCCTCTCATCAACAAATAAATAAATAAGCTCATTTTTTTTACTTACATTTGATTAGGAGTATTAATTACAATATTAAGGCCCTATTCTTTTAGACTGAAACTGACTAAATTAAACTTACATGTAATAAAAAAATTGAATTGAACTTATATGAAATGATCTGAGTTGACCGAACCTGAACTAAACTAAACTGAACTTATAAGAAATAAAGCTAAGTCCAAAAGAACGGGCCTAAAATACGAATAAACTTATATATTTGATTGTAATTAAAATACGTATAAACCTATAATTTTGATTGAAATTTGACCCGTATATTGAACATAAAAAGTGTCATTCTATAAGCATTATAGCTCCACAAATAACATATGGAGTATCATTTTTTAGCTTTGTATGTATTAGGTGATAAACTAATCATTAGCTAATATTAGTATTGACTTTAAGAAAATAAAAATAGAGAAAATGGTAGGTACAAATTCTCATTTCAAAAGGTTATTTCCGCTGAAGGTTTCAGACGGGTCGTATGTGGCCATTTTATAGTCAGGTGTCATTTAAAAATAGTCATATTTTACCCAAAAATGTGACCATTTTAAATTATCACATATAACTAGTTCGAAGAATTCAGATGAAAATGACAGTCTAGAAGGAGCTTTTGGAAAAATGGAGGCAGTGAGGGAATAAAAGAGGCAAAGTGCTGAGTTCAGACTAGCCAACTTGAAAAAGCTAGTCTATCGAAGCACTGGAATAGTGCAATGTTATTGTTGGGACTTGGGTTAGTGGAGAAATCTCACTGCTTTTAGGTACGTCTAAAGGGACCGCGTCTAAAGCTACAACCATCACATTAATTTACACTCAATCATATCTTCATCTTCTAGTTTTTGTGAAAGAAAAACTAACACATGTCATGTATCATTTCTTTACTCAAATTTCTAACCAAAAAAGGGCTAGTTATGTAGCACTATTCCGTAACTATTAGCAATTGGGCAATACAAACTTTAGTTGTACCAAGGTATTTTAAACCACTAAAAGTGTAAATATATTGGACCCTATGCATTGTCTTTGTCACCATGCCGATTCTGCCCATCCTAATCAACGGCTGATCTACAATTTACTTAAAACCACTAACAGTGTAAAAATTCTATATATCATGCATTATATTTGTTAGAACGTATTTAGATTGATGATGCCAAGTTCCTTTGATTATTTGATTGTTTGCTCTTAGTTGAAATTGATTAGTAATTGAAGAGCTCAAATGGACTTCCACAAGAACTCATCATGATGAAGAGAAGTCAACATGAAGTCAAGACAATTGTATTTCCATAAGCCATAGTCAAATGTTGTAAGAGTAGTGTAACATTCTCGTTTTTGTCAAGTGGCTGCAAAACCATGCAACAGTGCTCTGCACTGTGGTTTCTGATACTACAGTATGGAGGAATTTTACTCGAAAATATTATGTGTTAAAATCTTTCCAATTTTCACATTTTCAAAGGTTTAACATTTGATTTATTCATTTTTGAAAACAAATCTGAAAAACAAAAGCTCACAAATCCCACTTGCTTAACCTCTAGATTTGTGCAAACACCTTTTACCATAAATGGTAACATAAGACTTGTCAAACTTCTAAAGCTAAAAAGTCTTTTTGCCATTTTTGCTAAGTGTCACATGTTGAGTGTTTTGAATAGAGTAATCTGATTTTCCAACCAATAACTTATACTTTACTCTAAACCTAACACTTACCATCACTCAAAGGCTACAAAATTTATATTAGATTAATTAACCAAGTTGTACTTCTTGGAAGATCAATCCCCTATAAATAGAGTGCCTTAGAGTCATTTATTACCTAAGACTTTACAAAGCATTTATTGAGAATTCTTGCAAATCATTTGGTCATTTAAAGCTTAGTCCTTCTTGTGTTTTTGCAAAATCGTCTTCAGTTTTAAAGTCTTCATTTGTTTTTCAAAAGTTGTAAACCACCAAGTATCAGTTTGCTGCACTGTGACATAATGAGTTTGTTCCATGATTCTCGTGTTTAAATCTTAATTAAGATCTCCATGTTCATTAAGTGAACGATTGAGATTCTAAGATTCTGTAAACCTGTGAGATAGAACATAAAAACTCTTGAAGCGGAGTAGCTTTAAGTTTGAGTGCAATCGGGGTAGATTGGCGAGTTCTTTCATTGTAAGGGTTTAGTAGTTTGAGTAAATTCCTAAACAAGCAATAAAATAACGGTTGGACGTAGGTCTCGGAGTAGAGACTGAACCAATTTTTAAAACATCGTTTGTTTGTCTATTTACTTTTACATTCGCTTGCATTGTCAATTATCGTGTGTGCTTACAAACTGCTCAGTGTCACAATACTCAATACTGTGACATAGGCTTGCTGTATTATCGTGTTAACTTGTATTTCATCAAGTCTCTAAATCATTGCAATTCAAGTTCCTTCACTTAAGTTATCAATTAACTAAGTCAAGGACAAAATTTTTAAAAGGGTACACCTAATTCACCCCCTCCCCTCTTAGGTGTTTATCGTTCTTAACTCTTCAATATTATTTTGACCCCTCACCTTTTGAGTCGTACCCGTGTCAACACGACACGACACTGATATGGGTATGGAGTATGGATTCCGTCCTTACCTGACACTTAGTTCGACACTTCTCTCTAAAGAGCATATCTAGTGAGACTCGCACCATTAGAGTAGGGGAAGAAAGGGTTATAAGCAGTGACGTTTCTAGGACCTTCGGTATGGGGTTCTACCAAAAAAATACATATATAAATAGGAAAACCGAGACAATAATTGAGAGAATACAAGCAAAAGTGGAGGAAACATAGGCGAAAGATTGAGAGAACACAAGCAAAAGCGGGAGGAAAACGAGCAAAAATTGAGATAGCAGTGAAAAATGAGTTGCTACTTGCTAGTGGGGAATTTGGGGGTCGAACTCCCATCTCCTAGTCCAAAACTCAATAACAATGTTATATGAACCGCTACACCCATGCACTTTAAATGATCTTTTAATATACTAAATTTTACAAGTCCTTGATCAGTGGGGGTTCAATTGAACCCCATGCCATGAACCCCCACTGAAAACGCCCCTGGTTATAAGACATCCCCTATTTACTAAATGAATAGGTGAACTTACATATTTTCCCCCCAAAAAGCATTTTTTTAAATATGGAAACTATTGATAATTTAATTATATTCACTAATGAGGAAATTAATAAATCCAATGTATTTCATTATATAATTCTTTACATTTAAATTAATCTTTTCATCAAATTTTATAATTTTCACTAAACACTAAACTATACTTCTTTTAATTAAATATAAATAAAGGCAAACAATAAACTATTCTAATTTATTAATTAGAATCATTAACTTTGTGGTATAAAAAACACTTTAAAAAAAAATACATTTTAGCACATTACTCAATTATCTTGGATTAATTTTTTGTTATAATTTTTTTTCCTCAAAACAAAACCTAATAACGAGAAAAATGAACAGTTAATGAGATACCGCTATTATTTTACAGTTCAAGTTACTCATTTTTCTTGAATAATTTTACAGTTCAATTTTTTGTTCTCATATAAAAATATAATGACTTGAAATACGGAGTATTAAAAACTAACGAGGTGTTGTAACACAAAAATAAAACTCTATAAATATCGTGCATTTATTGCGCGAGATCTAAACTAGTTTAGTATTACATCTAGGGGTGTAACTAAGCTGATTTGAGTTCGAGCTCGGGTGGGCTCGGAAGTTTAAGCTTGAGCTCGGAATCGGTTCTGAACTCTACGAGCTCAAAAATTAAAGCTCAGGATAGGCTCGAGCTCTATTTAATCAATATTTTTCTGGTTTTTTACTTTTAAAATTAAATATTAAATAATTACGTTTGAAGGTAAATACGGTAATAAGTACAAAAAATTTAACAATTATAATAAAAATATAATCATAAATGCTAAAGTAACATTTCAATAAGAACAATAATAGTAGCAAAATACTAAAATTGAAAAAAAAAATTAAGAAGGATAAAACAAGTCTTAACCGAGCTTACGATCCGAGCTCTATTAAGCTTGGAATCGCTCTACTGATTTGATCATGCTCGGCTTAAATGCGGCTCAAAATCAGTTTTGACCGATTTCGAGCCGAGCTTTGACTTAGTTGATTTCAAAGGCTCTACGAGTCACTTAGATAATTTACAACCCTAATTATATCTAATGATTTGAAGTCTTTATTGTCAAACTTCTTTCCATTTTACTCAACAAAATTGGAATATTTCAAATTAAAAAGTGTATTTTTTGTTTAAGAACGTCTCCCCGCACATGTATCCTCGTTTTAAGAGAGGGTCCCCGCGTTATATGTTACATATCCGACACTTGGATATGCTACTTTGAGTTGGGGACGAGTGTTGTAATTTTGCAATCTATCCAACCCGCGACCCAACCCGAATATAGATAAATTTATTAAAATGTTGTATTTAAAGCTAATAAAACTAATCTAAAATGATAAAAATAATCGAAATTTTGAAATTTTGAAATAAAATATACCTATATAATTAATTATGGGTCTTTTTTAATCAAAGAGTTTTTCTAAAATGTGCCCAATATACACATGTTTAGATGCTAAGAAAGGAAAAATTTACGTCAATAATTCCCTAAGCATGGTAATAATGATCTTGAATTTCAATTTCTCATGATATCTTGACGTAAATATTTCTTATCTTAACATGTTATATTTGGATTTAGGAGTTTTTGTATGTCAAAGTTTTTTGACCGAACACATTGAGTGATCATATCTTTTGGCCACGATTTTCAAACTCGACAATTCTTTTTTTCAAGTTATTCTTAGAAGACGATTAATTTGATAAATAAAACCATCACTTTCTAAGCTCGCAAATACAAGTTATAGCCTCTTAAAATTTTCCATTTCAAAAAATTGGTATTACGCGTTAAATGAATCTCAGACTTACCACCGCGTGCATTATCCCATTTTTTTTCTTTTTACTTTAAAGTTTAACCCTACCTTCCTCCTCCGATTTGTACTGTTTCTAAAATTGCAGTGAATTTTCATCTCTCAGGTTTGTCCCTCTTTTCACTTAATATACTCTAATTATTCTTTAGCTTTTGTTACAAGTCTAATTTCTGCTTACATTATGATTTAATCTGTAATTAGTGGAGGATCAAATCAATGCAGCAAAACTCAAATCTTTCCTACAAAATGTAGAAATTCATCATGTTAGAAACTAAAGTTGTCATCTTTTATATGATCTATGATTTTATGGGCTCTGAATTTCTGAGTTTCTGTAATTTTGATTGCTTTCAGTTCATGGGTTGTTAATTAATTATGCCAATGATCAAGGAAACCTCTCCCATGATAGGTTCTGAATTAAACGGGCTAAAACAGTTAGGCCCTGTTCTTTCGGGATTAATTTCAGTTCAGCTTATCCCATTTCCGTAAAGCTTTATTATGTTTAAGTTCGACCCAACTCAGGGTAAACTTAAACTTTAAAGTAATTCAGCTCAACCCCATTTCAGTTTAAAAGAACATGGCCTTAGTCGTATGTGAAACCCTTTTAAGTTGATCTCATTTAAGGTGGTGAGGGAGCTAATGACAAGTTTTTATGCTGATGGTTTTAATCTGATGTCATGAATACCACACCTCAATGACTTTATCGACTAAACTAGGTGACGCGTGCTTGGTAAGAATATAAACTGTATGTTGGTGATCAAAAGTTGGGCATGAGGGGATGATAAGGAACTCTACTAAACTTGAAAACACCGGATTATTTACTATTTATAACGAACAGTTTTCGATTACTCCTGAAGTTTAATCGTGGATGCTCTTACGATTTATGATGGACTGATATCAATTGGCTGAAAATTGGCATGGACTTGTTCTGTCTTTGCCGCAAGTGGATTTTACGTTTAGATTTTTCTTGGAACATAACTCCCCATACAAAGTTTTTACCTTGATTTTGGGCCGGCTAACTTATCGGTGTAACCCTGAAATTCTGGCTGTTTGATTTTTCTTTCTGTTTTGAGCTGTTATGTTTGTTGTCATTCCTTTTTCTTGTGGCCACTTTTGATCAGGATAGAAAAGATGGTGTCTCCTGGTAATAAAAAGATTCGTAGGATTGAGAATTTGGATCGGATTTCACAATTACCGGAGTCTATGATCCTCAACATATTATCTCGTCTTCCTTTAAAAGATTCTGCTCGAGCATCCATCTTATCAAAGACCTGGAAAGGCTTTTGCAGCTTATACCCCATTCTTTATTTCAATCATAACTTATTCGCATTGCAATCCCTGGTTTCTGCTAAAGAAGGCGGCGAAAATCCTGATATTAATCAAATAAGGAATATGTTTATGGATCGTGTAGATTATCAATTGTCTGGTGCCAGGCAACTAGATTCACCTATTCGAAAATTAGCATTGACGGTGGCCATTAATGATTCCACGTTTTTCTCGCGTGTCAATAAATGGATGGATTTGGTGAGACAAATCAACGTCGAAGACTTGTGTATCACTGTTCAAACAGTGGACTTCATGTGGAAAGATGGCATCCATAGGTCATCTTTAGTATACGAGTTTCCACTGTCAGTGTTGGCTTCAAAAGGCTTGCGTTCAGCTCATGTTCAGGGGTGCAAGTTGGGTTCTGAGACATTGCTAGGTGACTCAATCAACAAATTTTTCTCTCTGCAGCGGTTGTGCTTGTCACATGTTTTTATTGATGAGCATGGGTTAGAGAACCTGATAAAGTGTTGTCAAGAGATTGAAACTCTAGTCCTTGATGACTGCTCTGTTGAGATCAAATATCTTACTCTATGGAAGTTCCGTAAGCTAAAAAAGGCTGTCATCAGACTTCAGGTTGGAAAGTTCGATATTGTTGACATTGAAAGCACTAATCTTGAATGCTTCAGATGTTATGCTGAAACTATACTTCTTTCCTGCCCTGTTGCTTGTGCTAGAATTAGAGAGCTGAGCTTAGCGTGGGGCACCATTATCCAGCCTGATTATTTTAAAGACCTTACCGCTACATTTCCACTTCTCGAAGAGGGAGAATTTTATCTGCATGATACCGATACATTAAAAGCAGCTAATAATGTTCTCAGGAAGTTAACGCTTTGTAGTTATTCCTCAGTTTGTGTGAAGGAGGTACATATTGACTGTCCCAATTTAACGTTGCTTCAGTGTTGGACTAAAGATCTGTCAGAATTATATGTTGATTGCCCGAAACTGAGGCTATTCAACTATTGCGGCACTACAGTTCCCGGTCGTGTTTTCTGTAGTCCAATGGCTAATCTAGAGGAGAGCCGCTGTAATATTACTGTCTATGAAGCTTATGACACATTGTGGTTAGTTAAGTTGAGAGCATTCCTTATACTTGTAATAGGAAACGCGACAAATGTTAAACTGACCTTCACATTACCAATGGTGAGTTCGCTTTCTCTAGGCTCTTTGTCTCTTGCTTTTACAAGTAGTTCATGGAGTTCGTTTGGTTTTTGCTAGGCAACATTCGAACCTGAGCATGTAGAAGCCATTGAAGTTTCCCCGCGATACAATGTTCACTTAACTCTAGCTCTTGCCGGCGACAACATGGAAAATATAGCTCCTCTTGTGGATGGTCTGCTCTTGATCATTCGTCCGACCACCTTGACTGTCAATTGTGAAACGTATCATGTCGTTAAGGTATTTTGTTTGATCCCTTGAGGCGTTGTTCATATTTATACATTATAATTAATTTGAAACAGACATCTTTCACACAGTGGCGGAGTCGGGATTAGTATTTAGGGTGACGAAAAAAATTTCAGGAGGGAGAACGAATAATACAAGAAGGTAGATACAAAACTTTTGAAGTTTTTAACTAAATTACTCAAAATTTTCATCGTCTATTCCCTTGCTCTGCGCCACTGCTACCACATAGCTACAACCATGTGATCCTTAATTCACCGATTCATATCGAGACAACTATCAAATAACCAAAACGAAAATCGCATCGAGTGATTAACCCTCTACAATAAATAGAACCGCAACAAGTTTTGAATTTTCTTTCATCGTAAGCCAAAACTAAAGGACAATGAATCATTGACTCCATTGGAAATGGAAATAAAACCTAAACGCTGAGAAACAGTATTTTGCTTTTTTATCACGGTAAATAATTTTTTTGTCTGTGATGTTTATAACATTGGTATGTGTATGTTGTATGTCGATTCTGTGTATAAAGTAAGGCTTGTTTTGCTCATATATATATATATACATGAAAGACAATAAGTTGAAACCAGATTCAACAATTCGTTCCAAATTAATATTGTTCAGATTATTTTCTTCGTTAAAACAATTTATCTAGCTTCAATAAACTAGATTCGTTTCATTTGCTTCTGTGATTTCAGTACTTGTGTGAGAATCTGTTTATGAAACAAGAGGACAACATTAGTGATGAGCAACTAACTCGTCCCTGTTGGATGCATCAATTAGAAGATTTCAGTGTGGAGTGTCCGTTGGACGTTCCTGTTACAAAGAAGAATTTAGCGGCTTTTCCTGAGCAATGTCGAACCCTCATTGCAGAACAAATTCGTTTCAAGTTTCATTGGTGTTTTAATTGATAGGAAACGGAGCAATTGTGGAGTTTACCTTAGTCGTGAAAAGGAGAGCATGGCTTTAGAAGTGGTGAAACCGGGAGAGCATTCTACTGTAGGTCTATTAGATCCTTGGAATTACATCTCTTGTAAATGATGTAGGGGACGTGATGATAAGTTGATGCATATGTAAGGATGAATTAAGGCTTTACTATCTACGGAATATCAAATGGTCTGTCTGTCCCAAACTCTCAATTATTATAGGTACCGTTTATATTTTTTTATTGCAAGAATATTTTAACCAAAGGTAAACAAATGATTGAGATAGAGGGAATACATTATACGAGTTTGTAATATACATTGGTTCGAGGTGGTGGGTGATTATTTGGGAGATGGCGAGAAAAAAAGGGTAGCATTTAGGACATGTGGTAGAAGATATCTGATATTAGGACAAGAGCTTCGGAACAAGCCATGAGAGTAAATGAGGCGGAATTTTTTCGGAACTCTGGGGTGTCTAGCTTGAAATTTTTGAGTCAAGACCAGTGACTCATTTATAATGCTATAGGTAAACAATCAAAAAGTTTCGAACTCTGGCTTGGTCGAATTTTCGGTCCTATTTGCAAAATCATAAGACGATTTCACTGAAGATCCTCACAGTTTGAAACTTCATTTGATGAAACAGTTCAAATTCTTAATGATCTAATGGAGTTCTAATTCAGAAGGTGGAAGCAAATAAACTTAGAGTATTGCAGGTGCCAGGATGAACAGTATCACTGCATTAGGTAAGCCAGGAACTTATAAGGATGTCGGTCATGAAGATCCCGCCATAATGAACAACGCATGTGCACTGGACAACGCGGGAACCCCAAGGCCGCAGCCAGCAAAAAATGATCTCACTGACCCCCAACCAGAACGACATGCTGGCCCATTCGCCAAGTCTACTTCTTGGTAGTTAAGGTATCAGATTTTGCTTATAGCAAGAGCCTTTTTTATACTGTATATGGCTATGACGAAGTCCTTTAGGCTGCGTCCATTAGAGCATGTACAATGATGGACCTTATTTAGGATTTTCTCGCTTTGTATCTGTATCGCCGATGCTATTTTAGTATTATCTGTCATTTGCAATGCAGTTCTGATGGCAGAACCCACTGTGTCATCGTCGATGTTTTTGATATTGTCTTAGAATAAGTTTGCGATAACTTTAAAAACAATAATTAACCGTGACGAAGTGTTGTGACCCAAAGTTGTTCCATGATTGCATTTTATATAAGCACATTTACATGGATAATGAGGTATATGACCATCTATAGTGACTGAACTTCCAAATATTAGGTACTTGTCCTCTTCGTCGACATAAAATGTTAGCGACCATACATAATTTAGAGTCAACCTCCTTTTTTTTGTTATTATAAAAGATTAAAAGGGGCCACATTGCCACAAAGTCGAATATGATACTAAACATACTCCGTATTTGATTAGTCCCTTCGGACGGGTCATTTCGTGTTTCTTAGCATCCGGATCAGATTAGATTGGGTTAGGGTATACTTATCAGGTTGGGTTATTTTCAAGTCGGAGGTTAATTATCACGTTATTTGGAAATAACGGTCAGTATGCGATAATAAACACTTGGACCCGGCTGGATAGAGTCGGGTCAACTCGGGTTTCATGTAAGATGCAGGTCCTCTGTTCGGGTATGAGTCGGGTTATCCGGGTCTGGTCATTCAAGCCAGGTCCGTTTTGCGAGTTTCGTGTTTGAACCTTAGTCATGAATACTACCACTCATCACTCTACCAAATAAGCTAACTAACATTTGCGGAGTCAATCTCACCAAGACGTCATTCAATTTGATTATTTTATATTTGGTTAAAATGCTCGGATTTTTTGGGGGTAAGCTTTAATTTTTGGATTTTTGGATATCAATTTAAATATCAATTTGATTCACTCGGGTTTTAGTCAGTTTGAGTGATCACGTGCTGATGCGGGCTTGAGCCGGTTTATAGTCCGCTTTGATTTGAGTTGGATCGTTTTTAGGTGGGATGTGAGCGGATTACACAAGTCATACGAGTAATAATTTCCAATGAATATATTACATTTCAAAATATTATGTTTAAATTAAGTATGAATTACCCAAAACAGTCAAAGAAAACATGTTTATGAGGGAAAAAAGAAAGTATTGTTGTTGTTCAAGTCATATAAATTCAAGTTGGAATCAATTTTATTTTATTTTTGGGTTTGTTTCAAAGTATGTCGAATTAAGTTCACATTTAACCCAATTCACATTGAATTAGTTTTTGAAGTAATTTGAACTTCTTCTTTGTTCTTTCCATTCTTGAATTAGTTATCAATCAATTCCATTATTTTAGATCATTATGTTTCTCCAACTTCATTCTTGTTGCACCTTATATACTCCAATTATAAATTGATAATCCAAAGTCATGGATTGTACAACCAAAAACAGCATTAAATTCCAAATTTGTTCAAAGATATAGCGTGTTGGATTAAAGATATTTTAGGTATGGAATGTAACCATAACCATAGCGTGAGGAAGATACCTTTAACACATTTTTTTGTTTAAAACGGAAACTATCCGTCTTGAGCTCAAAACAAATCAAATAGCTGCGTGAGATGAATAAGACAAAAGCAAAATGCATTTAAAAAGGTTCCTGGGCGGCGGTAATAATATATCTATGCAGGATAATATTTAAGGGAATACGTCTTAAGCTTAAGAGGAATAGGACCGTATGCTTTTAAGCAAGACCAGCTGTAGCTTTTATATCATGCGAAGTATCCTTTGTCTTACATTCCAAGCTTACAGGGCGGTGGTAACGACATACTCCCTTCCACTTATTATAAGTGTCCCGTTGTGGGAATGGCACGGGAATTAAGGAAATGAGTTAAATAATGTAAAGTATTGTAGTTGGGTGAGGTAATTGGAGAGAGGGAAGGTAATATGGGGTATTATTGTGAGTGAAGTGATTAAAATAAGTATTGTTAATAGGGTGAAGTGGGGTATTGTTGTGGGGTTGAAGTGATTAAAATAAGAATAAAACATTGCCAAAAATAGACAATGAGACACTTTTGTGAATAGACGAAAATGGACAATGGGACATTTATAATGGGAGGGAGTATTATCAACTTGATATATCTTAAACACTTGTATATGAACGTGCAACCACATATATTTACATTTTCAAAGATTTTATATTTAGAATCCATTTTATTCCCAATGATTCCGTTCAAGGTTGAAAAAGAGACTATTTTAGCTTCCGTCTTATGTTTCATGAGTTTCTTTTTACACATAAGAAACCTCCGGGAAAATAGAGCGTTTTGTGAGAGATAAAATAAGTTTCTTTATTCTAGAAAAATATACGAAATTTAAAAGTCGTTTTGAGTCACGATCAATGATAAGGGAAAAAAAGATCATGAAAACACATATAAAGGCACCAAATAGTGGTAAATAACTTAGTGAGATATCACATCTCCGAATATTTTGTAAGCAAAATATTCAAACAAATGAATCAATCGATTAGAGAATAAGGCAATGAAACCTACTAGAGTAGGATCTATATAAGATGATGAAGACTAAAGAGAAATTCATTCACAATCGGCATCAAACACCAATCTAAGCTTCACGTCTACGTTGGGTCATGACTGATTCTTCCAGGCTACCAACTCCAAGGTCGGCTCTAATACCACTGATATAGGACAAAGGAGAACCCACCCCAAAAGCTAGCTCAAAGGGTGATGGAGCCCTTGTCCTATATAAATCCCACATCAATCCCTCATTTGATCGATGTGGGACTCATGTCCCATACCATGCAATGGGATAGTTCGTAACATTAGTCCTCCTTCAGGGCCAACGTCCTCGTTGGGTCACGGCTGGCTTTTGAGTAGTGCACTTAGCCGTTTTCCCATAATTATTGTACTCGTGACTCTTTCTTGATTGCTAGTGAACATATTGGTGGGATTCCGTCTCTCCCTACGATACTTATTTGCCTTATTAGGTTTTCCGCGTCACCAAACTTCTTATGTTATTTCTTTACGTTCATTACCATTTACGTCATAATCAACTGCATACCTATTATAATATCATATTGGGTAGAATAATAAGGCATAAATTGTATATTCAAATGTTGTGTGTTTTACAATATTACATGAGGTATTTATATAGACAAACTATACATCGTAAATATGTAAAGAATAAACATAACGGTCACGAAATATTTACAACGGCTATATAATCTTCGAATTTGGTAAAGGAAATATTGTCGCCTTGATTTGAGCCAAATGTAGCCGTTTAGGATCTTGTATTACCCTCCCTCAAGTTGGCGCGTGGAGACTCGTAACGCCTAACTTTGATAAAAGTTCCTCGAACGGGATCCGACCAAGAGCTTTTGTAAAAATGTCTGCCAATTGGGCCTTTGTATGAACATAACTTGGGCGTATGGTGCCATTAAGGATTTCATCGTGAATGGAATGACAGTCAACTTTGATGTGCTTCGTCCTTTCATGAAAGACGGGATTGCGAGCAATGTGAAGACCGGATTGACTGTCACAAGATAAGTCTATTGGTGACTTATGTTCGATTCCAAGGAACGACAATAGCCCTTTCAGCCACTTGAGTTCCGAGACGGTAAAAGAGATAGCGCGATATTCGGATTCAGCTGAGGATTTTGAGACAGTTGCTTGTTTCTTTGTCTTCCATGATATTGGAGAGGAGCCGAGAAATATTGTAAACCCCACGGTCTAGCGAGGAAAATAAATATGCAAACGTAGAAGAAAAGTCGTAGATTTTTAAAACTTTTCATAAATAAATCCAAGTGCGGGTTTACTATCTAACATGCGGAAAGAAATAGAGTCACACAATAATAAAAGTCAAACGGGGGAAAAGATATCCCACGAATATAGGTACAAAAAGGGTGAGTCTAAACGAAAGATGTAAACTAATGGTCGAGATGCTCGCTAGCTCACACATGTCTTCACCCCATCAATGCATCACTAATACCTGTCATTCATGTAAACATGAACGCCACAGTCAGTGGGGAGTAACTCAAGGTTCTCCCAGCCACATCATGTCGAAAAACACATAGGCAAGAACTCAAAGTAAGGATATAAGACAATCGTGAATGAATAAAGAAAGAAGGTAATATGACATCAAGAGTAGCATACACAAGGCATAATACAAGGGATAATCTCGGGCAAACATATATCATAAGTAAAGGTTAGAAAACCATCCGACTACCTCTCGGATGATAAGTGGAGTGCATGACCTAGACAAGTCTAGACCGACAAGACAAAGCTACCCCGGCTCAGCGGTTCCCCTTGGAAACATGTCCGGAGTACAACACCCAAGTATCTTGGCTCAGCGGTTCCCC